>OMKZ01035560.1:1494-15410 GCA_900302535.1 Neoniphon sammara | reverse complement strand
GCCAGGACAGACCCTGCACACAGCTGCAAGTCATCGTGTGTGTGTGTGTGTGTGTGTGTGTGTGTGTGTGTGTGTGTGTGCGTGTGTGTGTGGTACTGGTTAGGGTTAGAGACATCTACCATTTGCCATGTTGACTACTGAACGCCGGCTGCACTTGCTGCTGCACAAACCAAACCAAACTTTATTTATACAGCACATTTTGTGCATCCAAGTGCAATGCAATAACCTGTACAGTTAAATAAACTAGAACATTAAAGAGAAGAGGAAAAAAGGTAATAAAACCGAACAACCTACAACCTCTATGCCAATAAAACTGATAGTATTTAAGCACAGGAATGACCATCTATGCCTTTATGGACCGTAACACAGTAGAGAACATCCCTCTGTAACTGTGCAGTTTTACTCATAGTATGGTATAGAATCGACACAAATTTCAGGTATTGAATCAAATCAACAAACTTCCAATTTTAAATGAATGACTGCAAAAAAGAGAATTAAAAAATAATAAAATTAGATAAAATTAAACAAAAAAGTTAGACACAAATCAAAGAAAAGTGTTAAAAAGAAAATAAAGATAAGGTGATGAGATAAAATTAAATAATAAAAGAAAAGAACTAAAAAAGCACGAGGATGCATGTCCATGACAGCATGCAAAACAAGACATAGATTATCCATTTCTGTAAAGGCTAACACAAAGGAGATTAGACGTGATTGTTTTCTTGAGAAAAGGCAGTTCTGCAGACAGTCACAGAAAATGTGGGAGGTGATTATCACTACGCACAAATGTAGCCTTGAGTGATTTACATGGAAGTCTAATTCCAAAATGAGACAGATTCCCCAGTTTTGCCATTTTTTCATCTTATTTTACTGACATACTTACAGCTCACTATAGAATACTACTGAAGCCATTAACCAAAATAAAACTTGAAGAAGAAAAACAATAAAAAAGAAAAGGAAGTTAAAGATAAAAGAGAATAGAGAGAAGAGTCAGAAGAAGAAGAAGAAGAATCAGAATCTTATTTATGAAATGTTGGTAATGACTTTTCTTTCATATTTTTCAAAATCAATATGTAGTCTTAATATCAAAACAACCAAGTCTACTTCCAAAGTTTTTGAACCATGACTGCACTCGCCCGTGTACAGCCGACTCAAATCAGCATGCAGTGTGAATGTCACTCACCACCAGGACGTGCATAATAGCTGCTGTTTAACGATGAATCCTCTCAGCACTCACTCATCATGCAGAGAGAGGGGAAGCATGTGTCATCCACTTTCTCTAGCCAGGTTTTCCCGGCCTGTCCAGAGATTCAAACCGGCAACCATCAACAAGCCCACCGCCCCCAAGACAACTTCAGGTAAGTGCTTTTCCTAAATTTGTTCCTTGATGGGACAGAAAGGTTTAAGATGACACAGAAATTCTCCATTACGACCAGTACTAATGATTATTTCAGGCAGTGTGGCAGCCCACCATGTCTTCTCAGTAGTAGGAAGAACGCTGCAGTACATACATAATGATCTCACTCATCTGAAAGCTTAACATGTCGCTTCGTCTGACGGATGAATGTTTTCTGTAACAACATGGAGCGACGTTGGAAAACGCCTCTGACAAGTGCGATTTCTGCTAAGGTGGCCTCTCACGCGTCGGCTGTGGCTAATCGATTATTTCCGTCCTGTAAAAGCTCTATCCTCTTCTGAGCGTCCTGTTCTCCAAAGCATGACAAGCTCCTTAAGTGGCTTACTGGAAACATGTGCTTGGACTGTGGGATCGTCTTCAACCCGGAGAAGACAAGAACCCTGATGATGAAAGGTTTACACGACCTTTGCTCACCCCGGGGTTGTGTAAAGCTAAGCTCATACCTCAGACACATTGCTGCTCAGATCTGATTTTTTGTTCTTGGATGTAACCCGCATCTCATACCAAGATGAGCCCAGAGTAAGAATGACACAAAATCTATGATCCACCTGCTTGTTTTGAACGTTTCATTTGCAGTACCTGCCTTTGGATGTTATGGGCTTCTTTCCCACACGGCAGCCATACTGTATTTCCTCCAGTAGTGGCCGAGGATACCAGGCCCTCATTGGAGGAAGGCTTTTATTTGAGAGAGGCCTTTATTTCTATTTCCCTCTATTTGATAAGTATATTTGCTCATCTTATTTTTGTACGAAGCCTCTTTGTTTTCTGATCAGCTTCCGCTTTTTGGGCCAACCGGGAGAGGGGGGAAGCGCTTGCACTCAGTGCACTTACTTTTCCCCCTTTCCCAGTACATTTTTTATTCCCCTCTCCCGTTTTTTCCTGACTGCAGCTTATTCCAAATGTATTACATGCTAAGAACAGAAGATATATGCACTGTCCAGCCATACACTAGGTTTTGACCTGGTCTTGATTTCTGTTGTGTCTAGTTGTTTACATGCTAATGTCAGCTCAGGCAAGCTGCCATGACACCAAAATTTTGACAAATGTCACAGGTGAATGGCTTAAGATTTACTTATTGTTATGGCAGCACTGACAAATTCCCATATGTAAGTCACAAGATCCATAGCACATATCCGTCAGCATTGCGAGCTGGCTGAATCTTGCAGGTTTTCACATTGCATGATGCATCTGCTTAGCCCCCTGCACTGGTAGCATTTAGAAGAGGCAGGCTCATCCTAAGATTCAGATGGACCAATCAGCTTCATCCTTGAGCTTGTTGCTAGTGACGGCATGAGTGACACAATACAGTGAGCCGATGCCGCAAGTTGGGGAGAGTCAACAGCACGGTGTTTGGCTTTGTGATGTCAATCTCAAATGAACACACCTTCCACTTTGCAATTTGTGCACAGCTGTCCTCAATTTTGGTCACTAGGCAAACACATTTATAACAAACACAAAAATCATTCACTCATATCTTTTCTACATATTTGCTTATGTCGCACTTTCAAAATAATCTAAAATTAACACCAAAAAGCAAAAAACATGCGCGAAACTTGCATACTGCACTGTTTACAAATCCCCGTCTCGCTTAGTCATGGATCAGTGGTGTCACTCGTACTGTTCCTGGGTGAGATGATGTAAACCTGGAAGATCTGGCTGGCTCAAAAGGCCATTTGGTCCCAATGGGAAGTGAAAAAATGTGTCCCCATGCAGGTTTTTGTTGTCAGAGCTGGTTAGAAAATACCAGATCTATGGAAAAGAAGTCAGAGTTGGGACACATTGAGCTGCAGTGTGAATATAGGCTTTAAGGCTCTTCTGCTCCTGTGATTACAGTCACACATAAATGAGCATCTTGTACTATACAGTATATACTACACTTATAATACTGTATGGTAAGATGACCAGGAGTATTTTATAACACAGCTGCAATAACATGTGCCAAGTAACATGATGATGTGAAAGTTCCCTGGGTTTACAGTGACATAGATCTGCCTTTCAAACCCAGATAAAAGCGCAAGGCCTTTGTTTTCCCACTTGAAAATGTGATGCATGTGGTCTTGCCTGCATGAGTTTTGATGTTGCCAAGTCACATGCGTGATGGACATCGGCACCGTGTTTATGGAAATATTGCCTTTTGTTCTGCTGCAGGACACGAGCCAGCCAGCAGAACACAAAAGAGCGGCATTTCTGCTTTGTCTATGACATTTACAGAGGGACAGATAAACACACAGGCTGTGTAACCCATCAGAGGCTCATTTCAAAAACACTTTACGATTGAATTATCACAGCATGGCCTGGTGCCATGTTAAACCTCATTTTATTTTCCCTGTTTAATTTCTACTCTCTCGCTCTGCTGCCATGTTTTTGGCGGCTCGTGCACGGACAGGCGCAGAGGTGCACAGAGGTAAACGAAATAAGGGGAAGATGCAGTGCAGCAGCCATGACGCGCCTGCTTCTGTCATCGCAGGATGGATTTCATCTAAAAACCCATGGGTGCTTTTGGCACATAAGAGTTTCCTTCTACTCTTTAATAAAACTGACACCTTTTCTTACAAAATGGTGGATTTCATTAAAGCAAATTATGAGTTAGCACTGAATCTATGAGTCATATCCTCTCTTGGAATAATGTGTGATTTTGAAGTATTAGCTGATGAATTTCAGATCTTTTTTTTTCTCCCTCACAAAATAAATTTTTAATGTTTTGGAGTGAAAACCCTTCATAGTAAACATCTTCATGTGGCATGTGTGTCCCCTCACTTGCCACACAGGCCCTTTATTTACACCAGACTGTTTGCAGCTTCACTGCCTCCTGTTGTCACTGTGGACATTTATATGCAGCAGAAATAGGTTCCAAACCAATACTTCCATTCTTATTCATGCAGTTTTAATAAAAACACAAAGGATATGTCAACTTTCTGGCTTATTGGCAACATATTCTGCAACCAAAGGAGCAGAGACTCTAAGAAATCAGGGTTAAAGTGCATATATAACTTCACTGGAAGTGAAAGGACAAAAAGCAAAAACTAGGGGAATTGCATATGCAAGACAAGGAGTCCTCACAGTAACCTGGGGAGACGCCCCCCCCACAAAGTGAGCGGTTGCAATGCACAATTTATCAAAAGTGTTTATTAAAAGCTGAATTAATCTCTTTTGGATTAGTTAGAAAACAAGTGCCAGAATTAAGATGGGTGGCCAATGAGATAACATTTATTTTTTTAGTAAAGTTTATAATCTTCCAGAAGATGCTGGGTTTGCATAAGAACTATCAATCATTTTTAATAAATATTCACTTTTGGCTTTCCTCTCCAAGGAAGCACATTTATTTCTCAGTCGTCTGTAAGAGAGCCAATGAGAAGGGACTTTAAATGCCTAGCCAAGGCCCATGGTTTGTTCCTAGAAAAAAACAAAGCAATTAGTTCTTGAGAAAAAATGGGGATATCTGGTCTGGCCTTTAGTCGAAGTTCTTTAAATTCAAAGTAATTGGACTCCTGGTAGACATAGTGGAAATCCTGTCACGTTTCTATCCTCCCATTAGAAGTGCAGTAGTTGTTGCAATCTTTTCTCTCTCAAATGTTTATAAGTAGAACTGACAGAGCAAAATTTTAATTTTCCAAGTGTGTCTCATAACAGCAAAGCAATACTACAGCAGTAATTCCCTGATGTATACACAGCAAAACTGTACATGCATCATGAGCACATTTGCATAGAGTTGGTGTGTGATTATACATAAAATGATGGCATAGTAATTTAAAAGGGCATTAAGTCGTCTTTGACCTTTATGGACATTTATCAGTGAAAGGTAACCGCAACTACATTAACACAACTTATCTCCTACAAAAGTCTAAGTAGCTTTGTAGACATCACACTTCTCATTTTGTCCTATGAGGCAGTAAAATCTAGCATGTCACCACTTAAATGGTTTTATTTTACTCTATTGCCTTCAATATGAAATAGAACAGGTTGGGTACCATCTAATGCACCGAAACAATTTCATTTACTTTAATTTAATTATTTATTACACAAGCCACAAGTAACAAGAATTGCGCACACAACAGGCTTTGGTAAGGTGTCTGATAAGTTGCATTGTGCTCAGGCAGAATCAGCCTAGATTATTTTCCCTCTGTCTTCACACATTAATTCCTTCAATATGTAAAGCATTACAATCTCTTAGGGCGTCACAACGCCCACATTATGAAAGCAAATGAAAACAATAAATGAAAACAACAACCTCCAACCCCCGAGCCTCGGTGTGAATGAGGAAAAACTCCCACATGTATTCTCTCCACTGTGTTGTCCACTGAAGGCAAAAAATACCAGAATTTTTAAACTATTTTTGCTGCTCATTGCTGTATATTCAAACATGTAATAAATTAGACCGTGTACAGCTGCACAGCATATTATTATGGGATGCTGCAGGCCTGTGTAAAGCAGTGTACTTACTAATAATTTGGAGCATGTGATAAGTAAACAGGAACATAGGGCTTGGCTGTGAGCCTTTTTATCTCCTGTTATTAGTAAGCTATTGATTTGCTTCTCAGGGTCAATAACATTGATTTGAATTACAGCTCTACTATATATTCCACACAGGTCCATCACTATTGACACATGAATTTGACCTCTGCCTGGCAGCTCATCCTCTACATCAATACTGTATGAAAACCGCTACGCCAGCAGAAATGAAAACAGGAGGTCAAAGGAGAACATCTTGGCTGCAGAAATCTGCACAACACCAGATAATGTCCTCTGCTTGAAAATGCATCATTTTACATTAAGATTTTAGTTGCACCGGTAAAACTGTGTGTGTGCGTGCGTGCGTGCGTGCGTGTGTGCGTGCGTGTGTGTGTGTAGGTGCGTGTGTGTGAAACATTTAAGTGTTTGTCTGTGTGCTACAACTATTGCAGCATGCCCACTTCAGCCAAGTGGCATCAAATGAATAGCCCTCCAAAATGGCAAATGGCTTTTGACTGGGTGTGTTCAGAATGGGATACTAACATACTAAGCACTACATAATCAGTGAGTATGTAGTACACTCAAGTGATAATTTAGTATGTTACTACCAGCGGTGCTTCAGATTGGCACAATAAGCAGACAAGCTAACATTAGCAACTGAGCATTTTCAGCAACAAAACATTTATTCTGAATACAAGAACTAATTTTCTATCAGCATATTTATTGGTATAGATCCATTATTATAAAATAATAATAATAAAAGTCATTTGGGACTTGTAAGTCAAAACTACCTATTTCTCACCTCATTTTTTAAAAACAGATTTTGCTGAACAGTTGGTGTGAAACATGGTAAGTTTATTTGTTTTTGAAGGAGGCCACAGAAGCTTTAGCAGGAGTTATGCTGCCACAGTGCATTATGGGATAGATTAAATATGTCAATTAATGTTGACAACTTGCTCAGAAATTGTGCCGTATGTGTTATACACCAGAAAATTCTCACACAAGCAATTCATACTAAGCATCTGAGACACTCTATACTTGCATATCACAAGTAGTATGTTTACTATGAGTAGCACCCAATTCTAAACACAGCCGCTGACCTTCAGTGGCAAAAGACATGAAAAAAAATAACTTTAAAGTTATTTTGGTGCCCAGCCAAAAGACTAAGATCTTTGAACATGTGGTGATGTGTTGACTCAAACAGAAGTTATGCTGTACCCTCGACTGACCTAACACTGACTGACAAAATTCAGTATTCAGCCAAAATTAAAGTTACATCATTTTTGCTTTGTTGGGCAGAAAAGGAGCACTGATCAAGTCTCAATCAAGCCTTAATCCTCCTATCAAATAAAATCATGAATTTACTGCTGGTGCAGATAAAAACCTAATTTCTCTCAAGAGTGAACTTCAATTTTTCTTGAATGTCAGTAAAAGCTTTAGTTGCTATTTGATGCCAGTGCACTTCTTAAGATATACAATGAGTTTTGAATTTAAGGTCTTGAATGTCGGCTCAGCCCATAAAGGACTGTGTAAATGGTAAGCATCATAAAAGCCCCCGTTCATTATTTGTCCTGCCTCCATCCTGCATTGGCACTGGAGACATTTATTTCTTGAATGTCAAAATTATCATATTGTTAACACAAATCTCCAAACCAACTAGTTATCAGGCTGTCTCTTGTAGCTGCCAACAGTTTGAAACAGAGCAGAGCTTTTATTTTTTCAAGCAAGTCCTCTGAAATGAGGGAATGAGTTTATGCAATCATGCAGTAAAATGTAGGACTAGAGCATTTGCATTTGTCCAAGGTTTTCACCCCAATGACAGCAATACTCCCTCTTGCATAAAAGCTGGCCGGCTCTGATCAGCTGCATAATGGAAAGCCATTGTATCTGTGGAAATTAATAATGAAAGTTAATATTAATAAATGTTCCAGACTGCTGGCTATAAGGACATGAAGCAGGTCATCCCAGCTATTTCTGATTACCGACATGAAAATAACACTCATTTGGGGAGGAAAATTAGGTTACGTGAAATGTTGGGTGTTTCCAGGCTTTTGTCCACAAAATAATGGATTCATACTTTTCTGTGATAGTGAGTGACAAATTTAAAGTGGCAATTCCTTTTCACAAAATGGATTTTATATTTTGCAAATCATCGCTTCATTTGCATCTGCCTCGAAACTGGTCAGAGGCTGGTGCTGCTTTGCAGAATGAGACCCAAACTGCCGTGATGTCCCGATCGGTTTGCTTACACGGACATGAAAGTGGCGGGTCGTGCCAGGTCGCGGCTACATCTGGACGGGAAGAGATTTTCTCTTCCTCTGGGGAGCGTGCAGGGGGAACCGTCAGACTTGCACTGATACACATCAAAGCGAAATGCCCCTTTAATAATTCATAGTTGTTATGGGTGCTGCAAATCAGCACCGGTGGGACCTCCTGTGCATTCGAGGGCCTCTCCAGCTGACAAAATAGCTGTGCAACATTTGGTTATGTGTTAAGCGGACAAAACTGCATGTAAACAGTACATTTATTTACACCCTTAAAATTTTAAAGAGCATCCAGAATGAGAGAATATTGTTTAGAGTTAATACAGAGGATTGGGGGATTTGTACAAATGAGAAGTTTAAGTACCTCTGAAAAGTCCGGAGGCGCAACGCTACTTTTTAAGAGAGCCAGAAGTGCGCAATCACATTAGCATATTACATCAAAAGTCATTCTGGGTTTCTGTGGGAACCTGCGGCCTCCAGGAGCGCAAACGTCTGTGTTTGTTTCTATATAAAGCAGCCTACCAATGAACTCTTAGAGAAACCAATTTTGCCAAGAGGTGAGGAAAAGCCTGCTGAGAGTCTGCCATGCCTGTGTGTGTGCGCCAGTATGTGCATGTGTCTGCGGGTGTGCGTGCTTGCATCTGTGTGCCTGCTCGTGTGTGTGCATTCCTCTGCCCTTGACAACCAAGCTGTGCCATGTTAAAACACAGCGCTTTCATCTCGTCAGCGCTGCGGCGCGCGACTTCAATCCGAATAGACCTCTTTTGTTCTAACTTTAACTTTCTGTGTGTGTATATTGGTTGGTGATATGAGAAACGACTGCTCAATATTTCAGCGGAGTTCTCGGTGTCAAGTGGTTAACTTGGGGAAAATACTGACAGAAATAGAGACGCCGCCTCTGTCAAGTTGCAGAGCCTTTGGCACTGAGAACACCTGCCACACAGTACAGTTTTTGAGCCGGCACTGCAAATGTTTGGGGAAAAAAATCACTCAAATCAGGTCACTTGACGCCTTTGCAGCCATTACATAACAATAGAGCGATTGTTAACTCAAATGTGTGACAGAAATCGCCTTAAAACACACTCTCTGTTTGCTTTCCGCAGAAGGTTTTTCTCTTTCATCCCTATTACGTAAGCTTGTTAGCTAAGATACCCTTTCATTGCCAAGATTGTCAAAGACATTTCAGATGACAACACTCTTTACATCACCACACACTGGATCTCTGCGACTATCCTGCAAAGGCATAATCTGGAATTCAGTGTGAAAGCCTGTTCGTTGCATCACCAAAAAGCCCAGTTTCTTGCAAGCGGTTGTGTTGTGCAACATTTTTTTATCTTCAGTTTTCTACGTCCAGTTTATTTATGAAGTGCTCTTGAGATAATAATCCACGATGCTGTTGGTCTAGTGTTTTCCATTTTCTGTCATTGAGATTCCATCATCCAATCAACGTCTTGGCTTGATATCTTAATATTTTGCTGCTGTGTGAAAATCTCCCACTCTAAAACCATTTTGGTTACTTTCAGTTGTTCATTTCAGTTTAAGGATTATGGCACAGATAATGGATGGAGTTCCCTTAATTGATTTTCACTAGCATTAATGAACAATTAGTTAACATTGTTAACAAAACAGATAAATTCAGATAATGATGTAGAAAACACAATACATTTTTTTCAAAGCTTCACTAAAAAAACAAATGCTCCCACTCTTCCTTCTGTGACTGCCAGAACACACAAAAAGATGAGACTTAAAAAAATAAGAGATGTACAAATGAGCATAATAGAAATACAAGTAAGCAGTTTATGTTGGATATCTTAATAATTGTCAGTAGTGTGATTGCAGTGACAGTAACTACAACAGATTGACGAGATGAACCTAAGGGAACTTAAATTATGAAATAATGTTTTGCACTCGCAGTTAAAAACATTAAAAACATTAGGCCTCCCTCTTGAAATGGAAAATGAAAACACAAATTCCCTCTTGTAATCAAAAATAAACATTGGCACATCCCAGTGTAGGATTTAAATAACTCAATTTCACAAAAAATGAGGGTCAAGTGATCATTGAAATTCTTAACAGGAATTAACTGATCATCTGTTAATCATTAGTCCTGGTACCAATGACACCCTTTCAAAACCAGGAGAGCAATTGAGAGGCAGGCAAGTTTGCAACCAGAGGGTTGCTGGTTCAAATCCCTGCCAGGGGGAGGTGTACAAACTGCTCTCCCCCAGTTTAGCAACTACCACTGAGGTGCCCTTGAGCAAGGAAAATGGAAACTTGGCAGCTGCCAGGAATGAACACCTCTGACTGACTGGATGTGCAGCAGTGTGTCAGCAAACCCTCCCTGGGTAAACAAAGGTTAAAAGCAGGTGCCTTGTTCCAAACTAAAGGCACCAATTGGAAAACAGCATGTCATATGTTCCACTTCATCAATATTAACTCATGACACTGTGTTACACTTTAATATGCTCATATTTGTCACAATGAAGAGCTTCCAAAGATAAAGCAAACAGGTGAAATGACTGCTTTTAACTATAAGGTAATACTCTTCAAAGCTGCTGATTGGAAAAACGAACACACTGGTTAATCCTTCAGCCCAGGGATTTCACATTGAGGTTTATAATGTCAGCACCACTGTTTGACTCACTAAGTCACCTCAGCTAAGACCAGCTCTCCTTTGTCTGTTCACATCAAGACTGATTGTTTTTGGGGGAAAAAAGGTCTTCAAAGGTCTTTGAGGAATTACTGAGGGAGTATTTTTTTAAAGGGAATTTATGCACTTAAAGGGGCATGAAGCATGACCTCTGTTGACCTCTGTTGGCGACCTGTAGAACTGCAACAGCTTTGGAAGAACTGATTTTCTGCACAAGTTGCTTGCACAACCCCCCACCTTGCACCCCAGGAATGCTTCTGGCATGCAGTGTCTTGCTCAAGGGCACTTCAATAGGGATATGCAGTGAGGCTGTAGCAAGGATATTGTTTTTAACCTCCCTGCTTCAAAACAGTCTGTAAATGCTTCTGTAATTCTCAGTAACTTCCATCCTTTGCAGATGTGCTGCAATGAAAGCTATTTAATATCAGCTGGTTTCCAGTGACGGTGGCTGTAAGGGTTAGCTGGCAAGCAGCCAGTGCAGCAACAAGCTGCCTGGTGACACCTTTCTGTCAGTTTAATTGGCTTTGAATAAGTGATACTACCTTAATTGAATTACCCAGTTCAACATTGGCATTCCTATTCAAACACTACCCTCTCAGTCAACAAGATCAATGAACAGCAAATATTTCTCTGCACTGACTTTACTAAAAAGGCCTTCTATTCTATTCTATTCTATTCTATTCTATTCTATTCTATTCTTGTGGGTGGTAGCAGCCTGCAGATTAGAGACATGAGCTGGTGACCAGAAAGGCCATGCTTTGAATCCCCATTCCAGCTGGAAAATCTTGCTGGAAGAAGTAAACAGCTACATGAATGCTGAATTGTTGATGCGAGCTCAAGCTGAACATTTCTTTACTTCGGAGCAGCAGACAGTGAGCACCTTGCAGTTCTACCCACCCCTCCTGCCATGAATGCCACTGAGAACAGTCCAAGTGCACGAGGCTACTCAGGGAGCTGCACCCACATACCTGCAGACCACAGTCCAGCCCTGCAGTCCAGCTCTGTGCTCTGCCCCCTACAGCCACTTCCTTGCAGAAACCTCTGGAAGAAATAAATGTATAAATCAATATGAAAATCCATTATTTCATGCCCTGGACTCTATTGGTAAGGCTGGAAGTATGGTAAATTAAGTTATTGACCATATTCACACAGCGGACATTATGCTCTTATGTCATGCTAAGGGAAGGAATCTGAAATTCTGTAAGGGAAAATACGGTGTCATACTGCTGTGTCCAGACTGCATTTCTAAAAACCGTTGGGAGTCTAACAAAACATAATTTCACCACTTCCCAACTGAATAGCAACAAAGAAAACAACAAACAGTAAAAATCCAGAGGGACATTATTGCCATGTTTCAAGGCAAAACACTTTTTTTTGATAACTAGATAACTGCTAACATTAGCATTCAACCACATCCTAGCCAAGATGTAGTAGCATTATATTTGACCCACTCAGCTTAACATCGTGTTTTTTCAGTTTTTAATGTGTTTTGCTAGATAATCTGCTAGTATATTGATATTGTATTCTGTGCTCTGCTTGTCACAGAGCATTGTTTTTGCTTCATGGCAGTCAAAATGCTATGTCCCTGTTGCACTCACAGAAATTTCAATTGAAGGCCATGTAATTTTATTGGTCTGACACATCATGGGCCGGTAACCAATGGCAGCCTCAGTATCTCACTATCTATTTGCATATTTCATCTTAGCTTTAAAACATTACATTGTTAGCTAACACAATAGTGGTTGACTATATGCACTAGATGCCTTTCTCCAGAGACTTTCTGTAGTTTTCATAGCAGTTGTTCCTAACAGTGCATTTCGGTGTTTACAAGGTAGGTAATGTTATCAAAGCTGGTGATTAGGGCCAAGGTTTATCTAACATTAGCAACACATTATTAGCTGATTGATAACGTAGTCAAGTTGAACCGTTACTTTTCAAACATTGTAGAGAGTGAACCAAGTACCATCCTTACATGTCCACTTGTAGGCTACCCTGTACAATTTGCTCTTCTTCTTCTTGGCCCCAAAGAAGTAAAATGCTTTGGATGTAACTTTTAGCTAGGCTAATATTAGCCATCGCTAGCCATGTTTATGATGAGTACATTTTACTTCCTGACTAAAATGAAATTTTAAAAAATTTGGCCAATATTTTCTTCATTGATATTTAAAATTTAACTGCACCTTTCCTAGCATATCATTTAATTAATGCTGTCATATGCTAGCTAGAATGATATCTAACATTAGCTTCCCTGCAAATTAATGACGAAATATGCTGTTTAACCTTGAAATATGCCCAATGTTCCTCTGGATTTTCACTATACACTTTTGTTTCTGTTCAATAGGAAGCAGTGAAAGAGCGTAAAGGCTGCGTAAGCTGTTCTGCATAAAAACTACATGGCTAAAATATAAATATGCAATGTAACAGGAGCCGCACTCACAGCAGTGAAGATTCCCCGCGGTGAACAGGCCTGAGAGTGGTGAGTGCCAGCTGCCGAGCATGCTTCTCCAAGTGAGAAGGAAAAAATAAATGGAGAGATGAGCTGCTATCATTATTTATTTATGTATTTATTTATTTGTTTGGCTCAGAACAGCTCAAGAAGATGTAGGGCCGCACATGATATAATAATGCAATATATATAGTCAATATCAAATTCAAGTCAGTTTTTATTTGCATAGCCCAAATTCACAAATTACAATTTGCTTCAGAGGGCTTTACAGTCTGTACAGCAATACAACAACCTCTGTCCTTAGACCCTCACATCGAATAAGGAAAAACTCCCTAAAAACCCCTTTAACAGGGAGAAAAAGGAAGAAACCTCAGAGAGAGCAACACAAGAGGGATCCCTCCTCTCTCCTAATAAACTTTAATCTAACAGCATATGGTCAGAAATAGCCTGACATTTCAATAATCCACTTTCATCAAGAATAAACGGATTGCAACAATTTTGTTGACCATTTATAGCTTCTATTTTAGTAAACACACGGGTGTCACTAGTCATCACTTACACAAGCATCCAAGTTTGTGAGTGTTTTTGCAGAAATGCAACAGTATTTTTATTTATTTATTTATTGCTTAGGGAGGAGACGTGACACTGATGTGACAGCATGACATTGCTTTTAATCTCAGCAGAGTCTTTTGC
>OMKZ01035558.1:39332-52540 GCA_900302535.1 Neoniphon sammara | reverse complement strand
AAAAAAAAAAAAAAAAAAAAAAAAAAAAGGTATCACATCATGGAAAGCAGACTTGAGTCTTAAAATCTTGCTTCCTCAAATATGCAAAGATGCCGCTTGATTGTTTCACTTGTTCCTAATTCAAATCGATATGCTTCAGTAGTCTTAAATAAAGTGTTGTTTTCCAAATACTACATGCTGCCTTGTCACAAGATACTAAGATTTGTTTCTAGAAAAATCCTTAAACTAGCGGAATTACATCACCCCACTGGCAGAACGATTTACTTGCTTGAAATTAAATAAACAAATGAACACGATCTTAAGCCTGAATATGAGCCTAAATGACTTGTTAAGATGGACATTTTTTGCTGCATTGGACTTCTATTGAGGAGTTTAATGAGCTTGTGCTCTAAAGATAATAACCTCTTATAATCCCAACGTTGCCTCTGGATAAAGAACCACATAAGTCCATTCTCCGTTACGAATGAGTGCAAATCGCATTATCTAAAGACTGTAAATAATAGCATTATGTGCATTTATATTTAAAGACAATGGGAGTTGTGTACATTGAGGTGACAAGTAACAGACCCCAAATGATTTAGATTGGCGATACAAATAAAAAATATTAATAATAAGAGATGCATATGGTTTGTCATCCGCAGGCTTCTTTTCGTCCAGTTATGTGTTTGTGAGCTGCAGTGAGACTGAAGGCTCTGTCTGAACTCAGCAGAGGGGAGAATGGGACGGGCAGGTGGCTCTTATCTCTGGCAGACCACAGCATGGGGACACTCACTGCATTGTATTCCCCTTGCTCTCTCAATCTCTCTCTCTCTCTCCGTCAAACGCACACACACACATACACACATAAGCGCACGCACAAGCCGGCTGGCTCAGTACCAACCATCTGCTGTGGACGACAGGAGCCATACTCTTCAGTGGTGATGTATGGTGTCTGGCTGCTACTTGCCACCTCACCCCACTGTCACAAGTTCAACACTTCATCATCTAGCACCAGAACTGGGTCAAGCTCCAACGGCAATTACTTTGAATGCTTGGAGTGTTTGCATGACTTTGAGTGCGTATGGAGAATGGTCGGATGTTGTCCTTTATGGAGGCACTGAACTTGAATCAATTTTGGGGAGGGGGGGATCATTTTAAATGCCAAGTATTTTGATGTATTCATATCACGTTTTCAGTTGTTGCCGGTGATGAACTTTATTGGATTCTTAGAGCAGGGCTGAAATGCTTATCCTGGATTCAGAGGACTCAGTGGTTCCAGACAATGAAAATCCTCCAATGTTGTTGGATGTAGCTTGCTCAGTGACATTTCTCAATCTGAGATCAGTGCAAAAAACAAACAAATTATGGGGAAGATCACACGGTGTAATCTCTCTGAGTTCCCTCAGAGCTGGATCATGTTCCAGATGCACCGGAGTGCGTCAAAATAATTGACGTACTTGCATCCATGAATGACTGGGACACACTGCAGATGCGCATGAGGTCAAGCATCACTGGCAGCACCGCCGTCCAGGATTGGCTGAGAATTCTGATGAGTTCCTTTTTTCTTGTGGGGTGAGGAACACTGAAGTTTCCCTCCTGTTTTAAGAAATGTGGTCGTGATGCACAGCGCAAGAAGCATGAATGCCAAAGTACACTGTTCGCGGACAGCTAGCCATGCTCCAAGCCTTCATATGGGGAAATTGTGTTGCAAAAAAAAATTTCCTCTTAGTGTCAAAAGGTTAACCCTTGTCTTGACTCTGACCCAACTGGACCCTGCTTCATTTTGACTTGGCCTCGAAAAGGTTGGTCCTCTGAGCTCCACTCCTGTCTCAAGGGTTAAAATTCTTTCCCCCTTGTTCAATCTCAAAAGCCTGCAAGGCAAAGCGAAAGCATTTCCCAGTAAGTGCTGTTTATTCCTCACAACTAATAGGAATCTATGCATCAGAGAGACCGTTAAGACAACCTCTCCTCCCCATCAACACCATGATAAGTGGAAAATTGGGCCTGGAAATGGAGCCCCGAGAAGGTTTACGGAGTTTCTCCACCCCACATAATTGCAGCCTCGAAGTTGGCCGTAATTAATCTTTGAGAAAACTTGTCAAATTATTAATAGGCCCTTAAGTGATGGCCCTGAAAGGAGGCCACTGTTCAGAGATGGAGGACAGGGAGCGAGAGTGTTGGAGGGGCTGTTTACTGTGAAAATATGAAGGGGTCGCTCTCCAGGAGTTCCACCACTCCACGTGTCAAGGCTCTCCACACATGAAGGAGTTAAAGGGAAAGTAGGCCTCTCCGGAAACCAGAAAGCTGAGACTCAAACGTGTAATATCATCAGGTGTGAAGCGTGGAGCTGCTCCATAGACAATGAATGGGAGATTGATTTTGCGGATCCACCAAGTGGTTGTCTGCAATTTTTTAATCAAATAAGCTTCAATCTATAAGTGTCATCAAATCTGAACCAGAAAACACATGCTTACCCCAATAACCCCAAAAATGCCCCCTCTCACTCTCCTTAGCTCATATTCTATAGTCACAGAAATCTTGTAAAGATACTATAGCTCTGAACTTGCTAATTTGCTGATTGTCCCATTGACCCAAATTATTCTCAGCAGAGAAGTTCCAGGCTTGATATCCAAAGTGGTCACAAGTCTGCACCTTTGTTCTGTGGGTTTTTTTAGCTTTAGAAGACAGCCGTTCATGTTCACATAGAAATTCTACTGTACGGTTTCCTTCTTCCCAAACACAGACGCACTTCCCCCTCTCTGCCTCCGCCATCACTCCCTCCTACTGGCGAACACCACAGCCATTGTTTTCACTAACTGGCCACTTCACACCAACCCATTCACACTTTTGCATCTATGCGAGTCTGTCCATCTAGCTGTGTGGAGGAAGGACCATTATATTCTTGACCTATGTCCATTTCAATGTGATCGTTCAACATGTGCAAATGGCCAAAATCACACATCTCACAGACTGTGAACAGACTCCACAACAAAAGAGCTTAGCTGAACTCAACAAACCATGCGAATTTTCCTCTGACTGATGGCTTTGCCGGGAAGTGTGAATCCACCGTCATGATGTGTTTGCACCATATCAAAGAAGTGAAAGAACAAGACAGCACATCGTTGCTACAACTTAGAAGTGTTCAGTGCTTAGACATCCAAAATAACCACGGACGGCAGCAGAAATCCTAGGTAGATTTGAATGCTCAACAAGAAAAATGTACTCTACCTGATCATTTTGAATTTTATTACCTTGAACGACTAACACTGGTAGACTCTCTGCAGTGTTTGCTGCCTGTGTTGACACACTTTTGCAATTCATGATGCCAAGTGGGAGATATCAGAGCCAACAAAAATTCCCACATGTCCTACCTGTAATAGCCAGTAGGGGCATGATGGGAACGTTTTCTAGTTGGCAGCTCGTATTTGCTGTAAATCCGCCATGACATGAACGTGGCATCAGGTCACATTTGCCAAAATGGCTGCCACATCCTGGAAAAAGACTGGCCTGTTCAGCTGCCACTCAACAAAGATAGGATGGCGCAAAGTCACCATACATCAACACACCCATGGTCATATTTTTATGCTTTTCAGGGAATGACAAAGACAGGGAAAGCTCTGCATCAAGCAATACAGACAGGAATTCAGATTTACTGAAGTCTTATCAAAAGTGAATACCTGGAGCTCTCTGAAAATTCACATGAGTACTATCCACTAGACTAGGTTGATAATATACTTTGCAGTCAGTTTGATGCTATTCTTTGGTGTCCCTGTTGTGAAAAATAATTACATGCTTCAATAGAAGACTACCTCTTCTGTTTTCATAAAGAAATAAAAAAGAAACAAACCATTCAATGAGGGGAACAACCTGTATCCTAAAAATAAGAAATAAGATCAGATATTGCTTGTTTTGAAAGAGCAGTTCATTCAATTAGCTAGAGTAGGTCCACTGAATTCGAACAATACCAGTGAGCATTTTGTTCAGAGGGGAAGGCGGCTAAAGTCGTAATTTGCAATCTTTTTTTTTGTTGTTTTTTTTTTTTTATTTCTGGTGAATTCTTTGGTGCTAATAACTCATTGTTGTGGTGTTTTTGCACTGCACTTCATATCACCTGTTAACTAGTTTGGGCAGTCCTGCCCTTGATTTTTTGTTAGATTTTCATGAACTGGCTGTAGGTAAAATCTCTATTGTGTTGCATCAATCGATGATAGAGTAGAACACAAACTATTTAAAATTGTTATGGGTTATTGCTGTACTTTTTATTTATATTCATGCTTACTGTCAGTTTAATTGTGCGAACATGAGGCTACATGCCATCTAATCACTTCTTGTACAAAGAAAAAAAAATGTTCTTGGACGTTGTGTCCCTTGTGTGCTTGTGATTTCAGGGGATTAATGGAACGTTGTGCACTGATACATTATTTTCAACTGGCAGACCAGGTGGCATCCGCTGAAGAATGTCAATATTTGCTGACGTTGAGCTTGTACCAGTGTCTGCGTGAATGTGTGCATGAGCACGCAAACATGCAAGTGTTGGAGACACACATCACTGGGAAGGGATAAATGGTGCAGAAGACACACAATGTAAAAAGAGCGGCCTTGAGACAGGTTGTTCAATCAGAGTCTGTGTATAGTGGCTGGCTTTGAGTGACGAGATGCAACCTGGACAACAATATTTAAACAGCAAGTGTGGTGGGCAAATTATTACATTGTTGCTACTGACTCAGTGTTTCATCTGTGTTGCACACCAGTCAGCAATGTTAGCTTACTGTTTGATAGCTACAGAGAATCTTTTTAATCACAACTGAAAAGCTTCTTCAAAGTATTTCCATGTGGATGTACAGTATTTAACAGTTTCATCCAGTGAATGTCTCTACATTGTGGATGGCCATGCTACACTACAATGTGTCTTCTACACCATTTATCCCTCCACTAATTACTGTATTAATGTGTTTTCAGTGTATGTGTGGCTATTTGGACTGTACATGACTGTACATACAAAAAATGCTTCCACCTAACAGTCTGTTCTTCCCTGCCCTGAAAATGAGTAGCAAAATAAGGTGGATATCCTGTCATTTCCTCACTTCCATATCCCCTCTGCAGAGGCATAAATAACTCCTAGTGGAAACCAAATTAGCCAAGGCCTAGCTAGCTAGCTACTGAGCAGAAATGGACATTTGAAAAGATGTTTCGATTCAACTCTTTCGGAACTTTGCAAAATTTGTTCCATCACAAGCGAGGTTTGTCCTCGACGCGGAGACATCTTATACATCTTTTGGTGTCTTCTTTCACCAATTTTCTCAGTGCATCACCCATGCTGGCTAGCTGTCTCGGCTGTTTCCGAGGGGAATACATTTTTGTGAACACTGTGTCATGATTGGTCAAATACTCTTCCTGTATGAAGGTTTTTTTTTTGTTTGTGTTTGTTTTTGTTTTTTTAACAGGCTGAATCACAGGCGTATTTATGGAGCATTCGAAGACTGTGGAAGAGATAGTCTGGCTTGAAAGACTGTTGCAGAGTTAGCTGGTTTGAAGTTCCTCAGCTAAATGTGAACTTTTCTGTAGAACTTCAGTGCTTACTAAGAAGAGTTTGACATTTATATAAAGCATTTTTTGTCATCTGTTTAAAAAAAGAAAAAAGAAAAATTGGTGCTTTTTCCACATACACAGAACATCAATTAAGTGAACCTTCCTAGCCAACAGAATTGTACAGGATAAGCAGCAACATAACACGAAAAATTACACCAGTACTGAAGACAACAATATTCATTCAATAATTTAGCAGAGCGCTTAGAGATGGTTTCTACATCCCAGTGACAAATTCTTCTGTCCTTTAAAAAGATAACCTTTAGGTCACTTTGGAAGTAATGTGTAATCTTTCCAGATCTCACATTCGTGGGAAATGACCTAAATAACCCTGTGTGTGTGTGTGTGTGTGTGTGTGCGTGCAGCATTGTGAAATGTCACAGATCCATGTTTGACACCTGACAACAGACAGGTATGTGTTCTGGAAACCCTTCCAAACCAATTCTTCCTGCATGCATGAAAAAAAAGCCCCAAGGCCCTACTGTTTGTGGTGACTTCTCAATGAAAGAGGCGTGTGTGTACATGTAAATGCCCAAAGGGGAGCACACTAGCTATTCTATTCTTCCTCTACACTATGTTTCATGCCCACTTGAAAGCCATGCTGCCTTGTGCCAAAGAGATTACACATTTCCTCACCTAGTGCCATGAGGTTAAGAAGCTTGCTGCTTGAGTGGGTGAGGTCTGTGTGTGAAAGAGTGGTTGAGTAACAGCAACACAGACATACACACAATTATTTAGAAATGACAAAGTGCATGTTTTGCCCTAGAAATAAAGGACCCTTTGTATTTTTTCAGCACTTTGCATCGTCTTTGTGTTTCAAAAGAAGCCTGTTGTAAAATTCACTGCATGCACCAAATGGGGATTATTTGAAACAAATGGGGATAGGAAAGGCAATAGAGGAAAATAGAGAAGTGCATAGAAGTCAACAGAATGCACAATAAGAGAATAATAAAACAGGCAGGAATGTACTTTAAGAAGAAGGTTAAAAGATATTATGTCAACTTAAGTTCCTCAATAAGGGCGTTCCAAAGCCTTGAGGCCTTGAAAACAAACTGGCCACCTTTGGTCTTTAGCGCAGATATCGACATGGCCACGAGGTCACTGCCTGAGAATCCTCAAAGCCACAACATGACGAGGTGTGACAATCCACACCAACATTATGACTCTGCAAGCTAGACATGTTTTAACCCCCTCCTGTTTACACAGCCAGCCCCACCCCAGGAACTGCAGCAGCACCTTTGAACCAATTTTCTCAGACAGAGATCTCTTGGTGTGAAATAGCAGCTCTCTCTGTTAAATCACACCTAATAGCAAATGATTTTTAGCATGTTTGGTTACCTGCTTGTAGTGGGCATCAGATTATCTTAATCGAAGTAAGATTATAACCACTAAGACATCTATATTTCCATTCAAGTTTTTATTTGGAAATGTAAAAAACTTAGATTTCCTCTTGTTTAATTAGTTTACTTTGGGCTATTTCTGTTTTGTGTTTAACTGTGAATGTCATAACTGTCAGTGATCCGGACACTGTATCCACAAACAAGCGCATGACGGCATCTTCTGCCTTCGCAAAGGATTGCAAATGAGAACAATCATGTCAAAGTCTTATGCAAAGGGGGTGAAAAGAATAAAGAAAATGCAAAGAGACATAGATGTAAAACCTCTGACATGTTCACATGAAGTCAAGAAAGGAGAAGAGGTGCTGGGAAAGCTGGTTCTTACAGTGGTTCATTTCGACCTACAGGCTGATTATCAAAATAAATCTGTGCAAACTGGGTTATTAGGGAAGTATTTTTATTTTGATCCACGTAAAAACTGAAATTTCGTTAAAAGCTGATTATCCTGATCCCTGTAATTGGAGTATTGGTGTGCGTGTAAACATACCCAATGTGAGCTAAGCTGTCAGTCACAGTCAAAGTATAATAAGCTGCCTTTCAAATTCTTTCCAGTGATTGTTTGATCTTGTTCACACTCACTGTATTGTCCCGTGTGGCAAACCCATCGCATTTGGCACCTTAGCAGGATAAAATAAACTACAGCACAGAAAAGCATTGGCAAACACATGTTTGACCTAGGTCTGCTGTTGCTGTTCCGCAGAGGCGTCAAAGCACCAGAAAGTGGCCGAACTCGCGCAGCGTAGTGGAGGCAAGCCTCGCCAGGTGGTTTGAACAAACACACACACATACACTTGGCAGTAGCCAGGCGGCCGAGGACCTCAGATATGCTGTTGACAGAGATTGTCAGCACTGTTCTCTCCCTCTCTCTCGCTGCCTCTCTGCATGTGACAGAGTTTACTTTGGGCTTTTTCAGCTCCCCCTAGTTAGAATGAGGCCGAGACACAGAGAGAGAGAGAGAGGGAGGGAGAGAGAGAGGGAGAGAAAGGACGAGGACGAAAGGAGGAGAGCGAAAGAGAGAACGAGTTCAGGGGGAGGAGAGGGCCTCATAAAGGGAAACATTTGCAAACCGGAAGGGAGTTATGTAAATGGGTTAGTCATTAAGGCCTTCCAAAAGAGAGGAGGCCGGATTGGGGCCAGGGGCAGGCGGGTAGGCAAGCAGGGGAACATAAACCCATTATGTGAATAGGCTTCTCTGTTCAAAGTAAGCTCCTCTTTCTTTCTTTTTTCTTCTTTTTTTTTTTTTAGCTTGGATTTTGTTTTCAGGGGTATGTAGGCCTTACTAAAGGGTCTATATCAGCAAATACGTTTACACTTCCCAGAATGTCTACAGAAAGGTTCAAGCAGTCGTTTGTTCCTGCTGCAATGAGGCTTTGTACCTGACTCAGTGTGGCTTCTCAGCAGAAACCGATCGTTATTCACTGCGTGCTTCCGCATGTAACTGATGTTTGTGGCTACGTTCATGACATAGGTCTTCAGGCTAAATAACCTGATTTTTTTTTTACATGTCTGTTCATATCTATTCTATGTAAACCATATCCAACGCCAATATGAGCTGACAATAATGTCAAGAGTAATGGCAGGGTAACGATAAGAAAAGGTGTCATGCATTTTTGTGCACCCACATTTCTCATGCTCGTTTTAAACAATTCATTTACGGTATGTGCCTTCAATTTCGGAAGTCTGCTATTTGGCTTTCTTTCTATTGTTGTGTCTCGACTTACTTAAAGCAAATTCATGCTTCTTGCGGTCTGTGCAGCATCGGCGGCGATATTACGTAATTGTGGCATGTGCGACTGTGTGCTGAGGGTCCACAAAGGGTCTCGGCAAGGAGTTGTGCACCTCTTCATTTAAGGAAAACCACGGACAGCGTTGTGGAAGCCGAGTTGCAATGACTAGCTACATCGTTGCTCTAAAAGAAATGCCCGAAGTGAACAGTACCGCATCACTATGGCAATGGATCAAAGTCTGTTCTCTCAAGCCGCTTTGACCGCATCAATCATGAACTGACTGAAGTCCGCAGAGACCTAGCGTACTCTCTGTGCCATAAACACCTCGCACCCTGTGGAGAAGCATGAATTGACTTTTATTGTCATGGCAAGGCAGACAAATTCCAATTTGAGTGTGTGAGATAAATAACATGTAGATGGCATGCATCAAAATCTGGTTTTATACCATATATCCATGGGGTACAAAACCAGGCCAGAATAAAAAATAAAATACAATTTTTTGAAGCTTTTTGCACTCCACACTGATTAGAAAACATCAAGTCATGAGATGGAAAAAAATTGAATTGACTCTTTACGTTGCAGCATGAACTTGTGACTCTTATTGCGCTTTGTTCTGTATATTATATTATGATGTTATGTGATAAAAAAGTTTTCCACATGGGATCAATAATGTTCTGCCTCCAATTACAACAAAAAAGGTCAAAAGCAAGTGTTTTTGCAGATTAAAGTAATAATGTGCACCAAAAAGTGGCTGAATGCACGTAGTAAAGGCAAGCTTTGCCAGGTGGTTTGAAAAAACACACACACACACACACATATACACTTTGCAGTAGCCAAGGACGCCTGGCTACAAAAGTCTGTTATTTTGACTTTCTTTCTATTGTTGTGTCTCGTAGTCCTCTATGCTAATGCTGGCTCAGCCAAGCAGCTATGAGAAGTGAAATTATGCCAGCTGACCCATGTGAACGATGCAAGACTTATTAAAAGCTAATTCATACTTATTACAGTCTGTACGGTCTGTGCGGCATCAGTGATGATCTTATGTAATTGTGGCATGTGTGACTGTGTCCTAGGGGTCTGTAAAGGGTCTTGGCACAGAGTCGCACACCTCTTCATTTTTGGAACACCACGGACAGTGTTGCTGAGGCATCAACTGCATCAACCATGAATTGACAAACGTCCGCAGAGACCGAGCACACACTCTATGCCGCAAACACTGCACATTCTGAAGAGAAGCATAAATTAGCTTTTATTGTCATGGCAATGCAGACAAATTTCAATTTGGGTGTTCAGATACAAGTTACATGTCGATGGCATGCCTCAAAATCTGGTTTTGTACCACATATCTGTGGGGTACAAAGCCAGAAAAAAAACAAAAAAAAAAAAAAAAAAACAATTCTTTTAAAGTTTTTTGCAGGCCACACTGATTAGAAAACATCAGGCCATGTGATGGAAAAAATTGAATTGGGACTCTTAACGTTGAAGCATGAAAATAGCCCATGAGACTCTTATTGCTCTTTGTTCTGTAGATTATATTATGATGTTCTGTGATAAAGAAGTTTTCCACATGGGATCAATAATGTTCTGTCTCTAATTATAACAAAAAAGACCGGAAGCAAGCGTTTTTGCTGATTAAAGTAATAATGTGCTATGCTGTCATAAAAGTAAATGTTAATTTGCCACTTTATATTGCTGACTGATGTAACAATGGTAATTCAACATATAGCCAATTCATGAAAGCTTTTATGTTTGCTGTTTTAAACTCTGTGTCTGATTTTCTCAGGAAAATTACCACTGGGGGTTAGGAAATGATGTGTTTCATGTTCCCAACAGCAGCAACAGTGTTGTGTTTTGAATAAATGTAAGAAGAACTGGGTAGTTAGCATGAGCAGCAATAGCCACCATGGCTGAACAGACAAAACAACTACAGAAAATCCAAGAAAAAACATGCCAACGCGCTGTGCGCACTGTTTGATTGAGAGGTTACCTCTGGAAAGTGCAATGTAGAAACACCACAGCAGTGATCCCTTAGCACCAAATATGTCAACGAAATTAAAGAAACATGGATCTTTAAAGATGCTGAAGAATCACTTTAATCTTTACGATGAAAAAAATCCTACTTGTAACTTTATTAGACAAGCGCTGCATATGGCTTTGCATGCATCACATACTCTAAAGTACCAAAGAGCCGGTTCTGGCAGTTGTAGCTCACAGCTGCTGTCACAGACACGGAAACACAAGAGACAGAAAGACAGAGAATGCATGCAGGATCTCTGGTCTAATGTGACACCTATCAAAAGTCTGGTGTATAATTTACACAGGAAGGGAAGAGTAACACCTGAGCCTTGTCTGTCAGGAGACAGGAGACAGCTTGTAGCTTCAAGGCTTTCAGTGTGAACGAGCAAACGTGATCTGACAAACACAGGCTTGGGCTCCTCTCACAGTAGTAGGGGCTGGGCGGAGGCCCTCGAGTCTGGTCTTGGTCTTGAGTCTGGTCATGATGTCTGTAGTCTTTGACTTGCCTCGGCTTGTAATCTTCAAAACTGAGAATTTGCTCTAGTGTCATCAATGTCCTTCTCTCTGAGGCTACAACAGCCCGACAATGCAATACTGGGTCCCACTTAGATCAAACTGCCACAAGATGTCACTGTTCTTCAAAACTCCAAGGTCCCGAGAGCCAAGGGACAAGCTGGACCAGGACGCCTGATATTCATGTTTTTCATTTCAGTAAGGCTGCAGTAACCCAAATGTTACGGAACTTCTGCATCCCCTCAACAACTGCCATTAAGTGTCCTGAAGCATGGCACTGAACTGGGAACGGCTCAAGTTTGTGGTCTTACTAGGTAGCTTCTATGTGAATGTCGGTGAATGTGTGTAACCCTGCCTTCCCTTGGTAAAAGAGATGACAATATTTCCACGCAGCATCATTAAATTGGATTAAATCAACCACTGATCATATGGCCTTATGAAGTGTATCTTGGCTAAGAGCAACTTGAAAGGTTCATAATGTATGTTCTAAGACTATACTTTCATTAGACACTTTAGACAAAAGGACAAGCGAGTCATGTTTGCAGCAAACACCTTGGTTAAAGAATGACTGAATCACTATGTACAGGGATTTCTGAGTACAAGAAAATGGTGGTTTAGGCCTTGCTGGTTTCTTATGGATTTTTTGTGGAAACCAAGCTAAAATGTTCACACTGGCTCACCCTTTATGGCCAGATAGGTGAAGCCAAACTGATGAGATGCTTAAGATGAGAAATACTTTTCTTCATTATATATTATTGTGCTATTGTCTGGAAAGCCAGCTGCACCTCTGTTTTAAAGAGTGCTCTCCGAATAGTGTTTAGTATTCTAATATTTACTTTACATATTCCTACAACAAAAGATAAGTTCCATGAAAATAATAGTACCCAGTGTGCTCACAATCTTTATTTCTTTTTTTTTCCCCCTCTCCATACTCCTGCCTACGGCCAGTAATGGCTTCTTCAAACTGACTAATTTCACTTGGTCCTCATATGCAAGCTCACTGATGAAAAACCAGGGTGGAGGACACTTGCACATTCATGAAAGATTATCATCTCTACTTTGTAAGGATTAATAAACAGCCTCAATTGGTTAATTGACAAATAAGCCTTGGCTAGCAGTTTTAGGATAAAAAATAAGGCTCTTTATGAAATGGTCTCATTCTTAAACAATCTACTCGGTCATGAAAGGCCAATATGCTTTTTTAAATGCAACAGACATAATTACAGGACTGCTGTGCCTCTGTCAAAGCCTTGTGATTTCAGCACAAAGCTTCTGGATGTTAACAAAGCACACCTTGACAGAGAGCCACATGAACCTAGCTTTAGCAGTGATCCATTGAAGTCGCTGCTGTTTGACCAATGCTATCTCTTCATGGAAAACAAAGCTTTTGGATGTTAACAAATATGGGCTTTGAGCCAGCAGTGTAAGGAGAGAGGAGCTAGTTAATAGCTCGAGGCACTGGGGTGTGAAGAAACATTGATCTAGCACAGCACTTGAGAAAACCACTCCCAGAGCAGCACTAAGGAGCCTTTGGCTTATATTTATCAAATCTGTCGGAGCAGGGCCACTGAACTAAGATCATTGGTTAGGTCACACCCCCATTTGAACTTCACTCTGACTGCCAGAATGAAAAGGGTCACAAATCACCACTCTAACATAACTGACTTTTAGAGGTACTACATCATAAAAGTAATAGATCTCTGGCCATCACTGACACGGGAGCCATAAACTTCATTGAATAAAGAGAGAAAAGTGGTCTTTAATCAACACTCTACTATACTTTGACTTTTAGATTTTATAGATAATAAACGGATCTGCTCATCAAAGATACAGGGGCCATAAACTTCACTCTGACTTGAAAACTGTCTTGTATCAGCATCCCTAGTCTTTACGAACATTACAGCTGTCTCACATCTCCAAAAAGTCATCTTTTCAGGGATTTCATAGAACGCTTTTTTTCTCACCACCACAAGTCACCTAGACATTTTCC
>OMKZ01035558.1:18787-29899 GCA_900302535.1 Neoniphon sammara | reverse complement strand
GCATACCAGGTGCAGAGGCGGTTGCTCCCAGGTCAATGGAGGCGTATGGGGGTGGAGGAGCTTCTGCCTCCCCCTGGGTCCCTGATCCTGATGCCTGCCCTGATACTGATGCTTGGGCAGGGGCCGGGCTGGCCTGGGCCGATGACGTACCAGCCTGGGCTGTGGCAGAAGTCGAAGGCTGCTGTTCACTTGTGGAGGCCTCTGAGGAGTCGTCCTCATTGTGCAACTAGGAGAGGACAGAAGATTAGAGGAGCAAGTCAATTCATCAGTCACCCAAAGTGTGGCTGCCTGAGGCTACATTCACACGATTCACTTCTATCAAACGGGCATTGCCTTTTGTACACGGAGGCCAATGGGGAGCAGCTGCAAGACTGAGGGAAAGTGTGCTTTAAAAGGCGCTGTGTCTGTCGTCTTTCTAAAGCTGAGAAAGGTCCACCTTTATGGAGGAAACACACATTTATTGTGAGCTGAAGAGGAGGGGTTTCTTACAGTTATGGTACCTGATAGTTTCATACAAAAAGAATGAAAATTTGTGCAGCATTAACAGAAAAAAAAGCAGAACACATTTGATCCTGTATGCCATCACAGAACATGGAGCATGGTTATGTCAACAGAGGGGTGACAGGAACATGATACATCATGAAAGTAATACGGTTAATGTTGCCCCTGCTTCAGCTGACAGAGTCATTCAGGCCCCTTAGTACATTAACTTCATCAGGCCAAAGAGCCAAACACCTCACTCAGATTACAGAGGAGGGATGGTCACTTAAAGGTTAGAGAGCGGCTGGCGGGAAATCTGTGCAGGCAAAGTGAAAGAAACGATGCACGCTCTCAGTTCCTCATCAACTCCGGTCAAGGTGGCCTTGAGAAAGTCAACCTAAACCCCAGCTGCTCCAGTAGAGCCGACCAGCGCCCGACAGCAGAACACTGTGGTTGTCCTGGGCAGCTCCCGTGAATGTGTGCAACTATGAATGTGAAACAGTGCGATTTGAGCAAACCTACAATGCATAAATGCTTTAATGCGGTATGATTAAGAAAAACATATTTTGATGCCATTAAAAATGGTGTTGTAGCTTTGAGAGGCTGTGCACTAGTTTGGTGGTTCTTCTTGACTGCCATCGCCAACTTCTATACCAATTCTTATATTTATATTCCCAGCATAAACGTGACAACCAATGCTGGTTCTAAAACATGCGGCTGAGCAAGTTACACCAGTATGACAAATCTCTGAACAAGACAGAAAGCGATGTGTGACTGGTGGTTGTTACTTTAGACTTCCTGTAGCAAGAAAAAAAAACTGGTAGAAAATGTCAATCAGGGTTTCAGCTGTGACACTCACTCAAACTGAAGAAATTGGATGCAGAGGTGCTAGAGGCGAACACGACGATCAGACGAGGATGATTCAGTATTTTGTTAATCAGCAGACTGTGCTGATATATCCAACATTACTACCTCGCTGGTTCTAGTGTTTTTGCCAAATACTTTCCTCAAGGCTGCTGTTCGTGAAGAGGAGGACAAAATAATGATTAAGGCAGTGTCTGAAACTACAGATGTTGTGTGGTGATTGTTGCATCTTTAATTTCACGTCAAAGTGAGGCTTAGGGTAATTTTTGTTTTGGTTCTACTTATGATTCCAGGGCAGGCTGCAGTGCTGAAAAGCGTTTTTTTTAGTTATTTCGTCTGAAGAAAAACAAGATTTCTCAGTAACAACCCTGCAGAAGTAAGTTCAGCTTTGGCGTACAGTTGGTTTCATTTCATATTTTCTCTGGCAGTAATGGCATCTTTGTTGCTGTGACATAACACCAGTGAACAGAGGGAAAACACCCTTTGTAACGATATCTGATTGAAGATTGCTAACTGAGATGATACACCTTGGTGCCTCCAACTCCAACAGCTGTCTGACAGCTGAAGAAGTTAACTAATGACCATATATCAAGAACTACAATCACAGTGTGATTGTTGTTATCTAAAGGACCAAACAGACTCAGTTAGTTAGTGGCCACACAAACGTATCAAAATCCTGGACCTTCACCCGCTTCCCTGCCACCGCTCTGTAAACCTCCAATAGCTCGGGGTCGATGTACAAGGCAGCGAGTGAATGAGTGGCTGATGACTGGCCCAGAATCAAGAACGGAGCATATCACACCCCCGCTCACATAGCCATTACGTAAGAGCTTAACAACACAACCGCAAGCCTCCTCATATCCAAATATACCCAAGCCTTCTCAGAACAACAGTTACAGATACTTTCAGAAAGCTGAGAATCATTTAGGGGAGGACAATGAGACATGAGGAGGAGCAAGACGTGGGGAGAAATGGATAACGGGTGAATGTGGAGGAGGCTTTTTGAACTTTTATATGCACTACATGCTTTGCTGAAAAAGAGTGACGAATCATAAATAGGCTAGTGGAGGAACGTCACACCAAGCATCTTCATCTTAGTAACTTCAAAACAGCTTGCTAAGAGTTGTGACGTGACTGTACCGCTCCCAGCCTCAACGCAGTTAGAGGGAAAACCCTGAAAATTCAGAAAGCACAATGACGCAAAATCACAGACAGTTGCTTAGCGACCAAAGTGAAACGAGCAGAAAAGATCAAAAGTGTAACTAACATAATTTAGGCCTGAGAGCTGTAGCACACACCAAGTGGGACTGAAGATGGGTTGTCTGCATGTGGCAAGCAAACGTCAACATCAGATAATGTTATCAGTTTGGCCCGGATGCGCAAAAACAGGATATAACTTAGACACAGATGTATGACGACAACTGCTGGACTGTAGTTAAATAAACCTTGAAAATCCGTTGTTTTCACATACTGTAGAACTTCAGACTTAAGTCTGGCATTTCCTGTTTACGAGGAATGGATTACTGTTAAAATGTGGGTTTTAATCAGGGTTTGAAAGTTAAAGCCAGGCATTACTTGCTTCGGCTCATATCAAATCCTGTGGGATTATCACCCCTATGCTCAGAACCACAAGAATCAGAGCAGGAACCCAATTATTTCTTCCTCTAACCACAGTTGCTAATAGTTTTCAAAAAATTTCAGCCACTTTCAATGTATCATTTGCTATTCCTAGAATAGATAAGAACCTCCTTATGATGGTTGGTTAATTGACTAGACACTTTTTTCTGCCACAGCCAAAGATTTACCAGCACTGAACTGGAGGTAATTTCCAAAGTGGACAGCCACACTACTTTTGAGGTAATCTTCTGAAGAGCCAGCTCTTTGTACCAGGGGCTTGAATGTCAGTTCTGTGAAATACACACACATTTCATTTCTTTAAAGATTTATGAGGCACGTTTTTCTAGAGAGGGTGGTTACTAACTTGGGGAAATGTTTTGGTTTCCTTCATAAGAATCCTTATCAGGCCCTTAGGAATTTTATACCTGTTATACCTCCCTTACATTTCGGTGGCTAGGATATGAAGCTAGTTAGCAAACTTTATCCCTTTTTACCCACGTTAAGAATTAGCTAATTGCCCTGCTAACGCTACAGCTTGCTAGCCTGTCAATGCGTTTCCTGTTTTTCCTGACTTTACCCATCATGTAACTTAATGAGATGTCAAGTTAGTATGATGCTGTTATAAAGGCCAAGTTTCACATTTTAATGGAATGTTAACTTCCAAGGCCCCAAAACACTGAGCTTGGCTACTAGCTAATGTTAGCCTAGCCAATGCGGAAGTGCTTGTCGAACCAAGCTGTCAAAAATGTTTAATTAAAGAAAAACAATTGACTGGATAAGGTTAACGTTACCATTCCTGGGCAAGTGACATTTTAAAGTCATCAAGTATTACTTCGGCGTCTAGATGCCACAACCTCTTTCGACCGAATAACATCATTTTGGCAATGCCCTTTCTCGTCGCTAGGCCCTGATTCCATTGACAGGAAGGCCAAGATATCAAAGTGTTTTGATCCGCCACACTCACCACTTGGTATCGGCTCGCTGGGTCCATCTCGACAAGATTCAGCTGGCAAGCAAGCCAGCCGACAACACAAGAACAAAATCTGGCTTTTGCTCGCTCTTAAGTTTTAGTTCCTAACCAGAGACAATTCTCTCAAACAATGTTGAAAAAAACAAGATAAAACCTGTGAAAGAAATGGCTGCAATATCCACTTCTAGCAATGCAAAATTCCGTTCACGGTAACGTTGAAGACCAGAGTCAAGCTAACCGGAAAAAGTAAGACGTCCGATCAAAATTTTCAAAATAATATCCTCGCATTATACTAAAACGGGTTTTGACTAAAACAAAACACCATAGTGAAAATAAAGAATTAGTACCGGTGTTATGCTGTCCCAGAATCTTTTTTACGGTTCTTTTTCATACAAACCATTAGACTTTTTATGTATTTTGGAAAGTGATGTAAGGTACACAGAATTTGGATGGAGTGGAACAGTCTTTCCCATTCGAATCAACATTCCAGGATGGTCAGAGCGGCAGTCATTTTTATGTGTACCGTTGCCATAAGCCATGGCTAGTTTCCCCGCATAATCCACTCAAGGTCTTTGGTGATATGTTTTACTTTTATTTCGAAGGCGAAATCGCCCAATTTCCGGTCTAACTGGTTTCTCTGTTGAACTTGATGCACATGCGATGAAGGAGCGTTTCCCTTTAATGACGCAAATGAAACATTCTATTCGTAAAGACACCACAGAGTGGAGCCAAAGCTTACTTTAAACCACTGAACAACAAGACACACACACACACACACACACACACCACCTCACATGATCCCAAGCACAAAGACTTTTTGTTTTATTTTGTGAGGCCTCAGTTTTTCTAAGACTTTATTTCTCAGACTATAAATCCTAAATGGACTAAGTAGAATAATTGAGTGGTATAAGGGCCCTGGGTTTCTTTCTAATTTTTCACACAGCAACTGAAAGAAGCGAAGGAGAGGACTATGGGAGCAAGCCACGCATACATCTTCATGACATCACATTTATCTTGATGACATCACAGTTTCATTATTATAGTGCCACAGAAAGTACTGGGAAAGAGGAAGTCTCAGCAACACTTGCAGTACTGAGACCAAAGATTTATTTAAAATTAAATACAAATAAATGAATGAATTCAAGAAATCTCTCTCTCTCTCTCTCTCTCTCGATTTTTTGACAAATACATAATAAACATAACATAAGGTTATTTGAGAAGGATCATATACTTACAAAATCATATGGGTTGGACAAGACAGTGGGATAAAATGATATAATGTGTTGCACACTGTGTTACCTTTGTGTGGTAGTTTATGCAAATTGATCGGCTATAAGGAGTTGGAGTTAGTCTCAAAAGCTGAATGTTCGGTCAATAGGCTGAGCTAGTGGATTATGGATAACTTTTTCTTGTCCCTCCAATTTAACAACATGGCTTTTTTTCTTTTTTTTGCTAGCAGTGAAGCTAGTATAAAGTATAAATGAATGGAATCATCTGGGGGTCTGTAAGTTGTCTAGATCTCCCTGTTGGAGTGCAGAGTGCAGCCGGTCTGGGAATTTTACCCTGCAACCTCCTGGTTACAAGCTCACTTCTCCACCTTCCACCACGGGTTGCCTTTGATTTGAAATGTGAGGAACTGTGTTTGAAGTCGGACAGTCTTACAGGAGCCCTTTTGGCCCAACTCGTTCAGTAAAGAGAAGAAGCAACCAATCAGATTCTTCTAAAACGCTTCTATTTTCTTCTAGTCAAACAGAAAACAACATATGAGATTCCAAACCCTTCAGATAGCAATATCTAAAATTCTTTTGTTGCACACATTCATCCTTTGTTGCTTTATATATGTTTTAGATTATTAGGCATGGTATACCATTGAAAACTTTGTGAACTTGCGGGCACTGTGTAACTTTATTGGCCTGAGTGTGCTGTAGCTTCGGTAGTGATGTAACTCTCCTGATACATTAGCCGATGCACAAAATCTAAGCTTGCTGTTTGTTGTTGCTCACTTTCTTTCACCTTACGGTTCTTCTCCAAAAAAACATAATAAAAAATACAGAGCCTTTGGCAATCCCTCTGTTCATTACCAGGAGATCTGTCCTTCTGCATTTCTTACACCCATAGAAACAACCAGGTCCTCAACCTCCTGAGCTCCCAATGCACTCCTCACCTGCGCAGACTAACTTTAGATCTTTGCTCTTTGCCATGAGTGGGAATTGCATTTCACAATATCTGGCCAACATCAATAGTTCACCCTCTACAATAACACTGACCCACTTTACAAAATGGGGCACATTAGTTTGCTTGTTTATATGAAGGCTGTGTTTGATTTTAGGTGCAAATCTGACATTCTATTGATTTGGATGAGCTTATCAGATGAATATTTCCCTATGGGACATCACATACAAATTTGTGATTACAAAATCTGTTCAAGCTTCTCAAGTCCATTCATAAGAATTATTGCATATTGGTAAGAGTACAAGTTTATGGTATCTATGAATCAGTGTCCAGTTGCAAGTGTTTTTAACCTTTCCTGCACAATACATGTATGATTTTTTTTCTCTTTTATTTACAGTTATGTATATATATGTGTATGTATATGTATGTATGCATATGCTCTTGTATGTATACATGTATATGTATACATAATATATATACTGGTTTAATTCTGTACTTATCTCATATAATATTTGTCTTTTATAGTGTGCAAATAAATAAATAATAAAATAAAAAATACTAATGGAGGCAAAAATGACTTGAGGGACATAGCAGACCATGCCAACATTTTTTTTGTTTGTCCTTAAACAACAGGCTGACCAAAAACCACCATGTTTACAAGCCAGTCACAGCAGAAAAATGGTGCTGCTTGCATTCGAAATAAAGTTTATTCAAAGCCCCAGCACCCAGCAAGGACTTTCCTATTCAGGCCAGGCATGTTTCATCATTCACTATTGATTTTCTCATCTGAAAAATGTTGTTGCTTCGATATCTCTCCCCTTCAAGACCAGAGCGGTATGCATAATACACTATGTGCAGTCTTGAATTATCGGATATTTCCAGCATTGCATTCTCATTGCGATGCTGCCCCTTTGTGACATGTCTGAACAACTCCAATAACCAATTCTGTTAGACATACTGGCCTTTGTGGCGTCGCACATTCAGCCCTGAATGCAAATTAACACAATGAATATCTCACACAGGCAGAGGCAGAGCGAAAGCAAGTTTGTCTCTTTACCTCAAACTGGAGTTTACTCAGTCATGTGGTCTCACCAGTGGGCTAATCCAGGATCAGTGTTGCAGCGGATCAGTGCAATAATAGGCTCTGGGTACCTTTATGAATACAGGTTCTGCAGTTTCAAGGATAAAGGACAAACATGTTCAGCGACTGTTACAGATTCACATTCATCAGGTTTTAAGGAGCCTAACTTGACTTGTCTGAGCTCAATTCCGTCCTTTCAAAAAGCATTTGAGGTGATTTTGGAAGATAAAAAGCTGGAGCATCAGATTGTTACAGGGAACTGTGGCACTTGCCATATCTTGTCTTGACTGAGTCCAAATCTGATCTTGTAGTTTTATTCTCTGTTACAGAATATAGAACGAGAAGAAAGTTCAGGTGTGCAACTATGTTTTTGGGGGGGATTTTATATCATTATTTTGGTATTTTTGCTTTCTTGGATAATACTATTAGGAGAGACAGGGCAGGGAGAGAGGAGATGACATGCAGCAAAGAACCCAGGCCAGTATTTAACCAAGGATACTGCGACAAGGATTAGCCTTAACAGCATGTGGTACGAACTCCACACCTTGCCCCACAAAGGCGCCCCAGTATGGTATTGTTAATGTTTTACAGAGTAGCTTCAGCAACCAGCTCTTAATCACAAAATTTTGGGTTTGGGCTAAGGAAAAACATATGAACTTCTCACACGGATTGGACCATGCCCACTTCCACTCAGGTCACACCCACTCCAGCACCACGTTTACTTCTTATATTACGACATCGATTACATTATTATTGTTGTAAATGTATTGTAGTGTTCTTATGTGATTCTGCTTGTTGTCTATTCCTTATGTGTACGGTGATAAACCTTTAGGGATCGATAAAGTGTATCATATTGTATCAAATTGCATCATATTTCTCATTATAACAGAAAGCAAACAAACAAAAATTGGAAGTCACATATAAAAATCACATCAGAGGACCATTCAGGACCAATTTTCCACCTAAAGCTGATTGTTTGGTGACCTACATGTAATAATTTATTGTATTAGCAAAATAATACTAGCTTGTCAGTCACCAATCATTGCACCACTTGTCTCCAGAAATCCATTTTGCCAGCTGGTTTGGAGGTTTTGGAGACAAATAATCCACTTATGCTGTGTTAATCAAAAATGCTGACAAATCAGGGATGGATCACAACATGGCTTTTCCTTCTTGGTTGCTGCTGCTGATGGTGTGTTGGTGTTTTTGTGGCATGAGGCTACAATCTGTTTTCTGTATTTTATGACATTTATCCGGGACGACTATCCTTAAGTGTGCAGTGTGCTGAGCTTAACTCATTTTGGTGTGTGCGCTTCAGCAAAAGAATCGATGAAGAGCGTCTTTATGTGCGGCGTCTCCACGCATGAGCCAAGTTCGGCTCTCTCCTGATGTGCGCCGGGCCTTCGGTGTTAAACTGTCCACAGGGTGCCACGTGCGATTTTTCACAGACACTGTTTTCAGCGCCATCGCATTTCCAACGAGCTGCCAACAAAATCCTCCCTCTAATATCGCACAGAAACAAAAGCGCTGGTGCTTTCTGGACGGACTTCAAAAGAGACCAGTTGGCGATCAATGAGGAAATCCTCGTTAAAGCCTCTATCTGCTCAATCTATGGAATTAATACACTCGCCATTCCTTCACTTTGCGGAGACACCCCAAACGGAGTGAACAATGAATGCATGGCGAGGTATTGATAAAAAGCTCTTCTTGAATTAAATATTAATCCCATTTGCTAAGAAGGGATTACTGTACTACATGTATCAGTTAAGCAGCTCAGAGAGAGAGGGAGCAAGGAAGAGAGGAAAAAGAGGTAGCGAGTCGGGAGAAAGAGGGAGAGACATGGGGTGTGGTGCAAACAAATGTACCCTAGCGAGGCAGAAAGCCCTTCCTCTTGTTGCATTATCCCACATCACTGCACTATGAAGAGTCTGGGCTTTGCCCTTTGGAGGACTGCGGACATTAGCAGCATTAAGGATTAATGTGTAGTGGAGATATATGTGTTCCTGCCTGCGCCTTTCTAAGTGCAAGACCTGCATGAGAGTAAAGGGGGCTTGAAGTCATTTCCCCAGCTGCTGCTACAAACCCACTTTTACAGCCCATAATGGCATTTTAGAACATCCGTCACCCACGAATACACACATACACACACACACACCCCTGCGCACAAGGACACGCGTGCATGTATACACAGGAACGCTTATGCACGCAGCCACACACACACACACAGACGCTTACCCACCCACCCACCAACCCACACACACACAAACACTCGGGATGTAGTTACTTGGCAACATCATTTCAAGGTAAATAGGTGTTATAAAAGATGTTATATAAAGCAACAGTGGGTGTGTGACTGTCAGATGCTGCTGTGCTTTACAGACAGACTCATTCTTCTGCCGTGAAAGCTTTGCTGTTTGTTATAAAGCGCTGAAAGTTACATCGAGGCGAGGGTTTTGTTAAAGGCTCATGGAATTGTGTTCCAGAAAAGACGTCTGTCACTTGTGCAAAGATGCAATCTGCAATTAAATGGCTCGTCTATATTATGGGTGAATTCATGTTTTGTGGAGCTTGACTTATAAGTGGAAAATTACAGAGGAAACAAATTAATTAGAACACAAGCTAATCATTCAATATCTCCAAAACATAAAGGATCCCAGTCCGTCAGGGTGTTACCATTTGGTCAAACATGAACTTATATCATCTACTGTTGTTTAAAAAGCACTGCCTTTTCTCAATTGTGTGGTATCAAACATTGTGTAAGAGTAGGTGTCACTTTTTCCAAATAAGGGAAGTCTCAGCTTAGAGCAAAATGTCCACTTACAGTTCAACAATCCAATGTTTCAACACAGCATTGTGAATAATGAGTAGGCAAAGTACAAAGAAATGTGACAGTAACAGATTGGATATGTGTCCAGCAGTCACATTTCAGGCTCTTATAGTTGGAGATCCACATGGACAGTTTATATTATATTTCATGTCATAGTTTACATTTCCCCCAATCAATATGAAAATGGAATTTTTACCCATTTTTTATAATTTTTAAAATATAAATTTATTGTCAGATGTATTTAAATGAACTGTGGTCCTTACCAACAAAGACACCCTAAATAAAAAAGACTTGGATGTGACAATACAGTTTGCAGGGTGACACGTGATGTTTCTGAGTTATAATTTCCTGGCACAGACTTGTATTTTTTTTTTTTATGCAGGTGTCAGGTGACTGACAGTAAACGGAGCATAATACACACATTGATAAAAAAAAAAAAAATCTGACTCAATCAAATGGAGGCATTATGCTTACTGATGGATTATTTAGTCGAGGCAATTTTCAAGTCTGCTGAAGCCATTTTCCACGCTGTCCAAGAATGAATGCGACAAAATGACTTCTTTTGACAGAAGACGGGCACCCTCTGAAAGGAGACGGGCACCCTGGATGATTGTCTCACGCTCAGAACTAACGCTGATTTTATCTTTTCATGGTGTGGCCTGGAAAGCGCTGGCCTCAGCGTCACGTAAATGTCACGTGTTATTTGCCATCCAGTTTGGTGTGCTTCATAATGAAGGCCAAAGCACAGCTGGAGCACACTGGAGCTTGTTTTAATGTGTTCTTTTGAACTAGGTTTTATTTATTTATCTATTTATTCATTTATTTACGGGGGGAATTTCTTCAAAAACAGAACAACAAATAATGTCCATTTTAAAAACGCCTGGCAACCATGGACATTTAAACACTTTAAATTCTAGGTACTACCTTGTAAGCTCAGTAGAGGAAATTTGTCAAGACAAAGCCTATGGGTTTTCTCATTGTATTTACTAGTATTTTTTATGTATTTATCAGAAACATATGCCATATATACAGAAAAAAGTCATTACATGGTTAAAAATAGATTAAAAATGGTAAGCTGGTAAGGCTGCTGCAAAGTGTAGC
>OMKZ01035558.1:7568-18760 GCA_900302535.1 Neoniphon sammara | reverse complement strand
CCCCCCCCATAACCCACCCCAGTAGGAGGAGGAATAGAGAGGTAATTGAAAATAATAAATAAGCAGAAACCATGTCCATGAAATTGGCCCCTGTACACTACAGCATATAAACATGGAGTAATTAAATGGGTAATTATTATGTATATGGCTCTATCGACACAGGCTAAATAAAATGTCTTTCAAATAACCATCTGTATGAGTTACAGGCAGCACCTAATTAACAAGAAACCTGAAAACGGACGACATTAATCACACATACTCACGTCTCTGTGTTTGAGTGTGTGTGTGTGTGATAGGGGAGGTGGGGGTTGGTTTGTACACAGCAGAGTACAGTATACTGTACCTACTTGAAGCATCCAGCAGAGGGCATAAAGCACAAGGTTATTTTATGTGGCTTCCTGCATGTTTTCTCCCACCTTCCTGACAAAGCTGTGCATCTCAGTTCTCCTTTAATAATACTACTATTCACAGTTTAATTTCTTTTCATTCTTGTGAAATACAAATATGCCCACATGCTTTAGTGTGACTTTTACAATTGTATTTTTATGCAGTTGCAGGTTGTTATGATTGCACACGGTCAACATATTATGTAAATAGTTATTATTCAACCTACCTTTTGAGGAAAGTGTTGGTTTTTATGTTATTTGGAGATGCAATGTTTTTTTTTCCACTAATGCTTTAATAGGTTTAATCAGAAATAGACTATATTTAAATAGTTGTTGCAAGTTTACAAAGCAGATGAGCACATTTCGTCGCGTTCCATAACACGTTAGCCAGAGTAGGTTATTTTTTTTATTTTTATTTTTTTACAACTAATACAGACCAAGCCCACAACAGAATTGCAAAGTGGGCGGAGTAGTTAGGAGGTCAGGGTTCTTGAAGTAAAAATCCCATTCATTTTCACAAATGCAATGTTACGTGACGATCTGTTTAAGCATTTCCAACACTTGGAAGGGGCATGAAATTCTCCTGGTTGAATCATCAGCACAAACAAATAACTACACTGAGATAATTCAGGTTCATTGAAAAAAAGTTGAAGGTACAAGATTGTGTAGATCAAAACATTAGGAGATAAACCAACTGTGAGTCCCAAAGTGCACTGATCCAAGAAACAGCCAGTCGCAGAATAAGTTCTGTTGCCCACGCTAGTGAAGCTGAGCTTTGTAGTTTTGTGTCCATTTTTTTTTTTTCGATCATTTCAGCACCTATGGTGCACTGTTTTGGTCCTACTTGTAACCACTGATCTGGAATACAATATAATATAAAACGGAATATATCTGAACATGTTTTGTGGCTTTAGCTTCCATCATCACCATAGTACTGATGGCTGAGGCTTATGGGTAATGTAGTATTTACTGTCGTTTGATGCCCAAGCAACAGAAGGATGTAATTTCTCAGAAATGAAGTTGAAACGTTCAGGACCAATGGCCATAACATAACCCTGTAGTGTTTATGCAGGAAACTCATGTGATTCTGTGTTGAATAATGTTGTGATTATTATTAAAAGTAAAATTCCAAAATGAGGAAAAACAATAGGGGAAACACTTTGGGAACCTGTGCACTTAGCAACTCTATGCCCCTCATAGCCAATCAGTGTTTTCTTGCACATTAAACCCAACTAATTACTAAAGTTATGAGTTAAAAAAAATAGCTATGGCTGTAATGTTAAATCTAAGTTTGGCTAACTGTTTTAGTCACATTTTGGCACATGATTTCACATTGTGGTTGTGTTCACAGTGTGTCTGCACCCCCCAAAACATGTTCTCCACTACAGGGACAGTAAACAACATGATGACATGGATATCAATACAGTATGTTAGATGAAACAGAACCCAACAGAACCAAACCATTAGCATTATGTTGATTAAAGCTATAGGTCTACGCTTCTTAATGCACCAGGTGAGAACACCGTACATGGCACAGTTAAATACTGTAGATACATGTGCAATTTAGACTGTTCAAACTCTGATAAAACACCGAAATCTACAAAGAGCTACAAGCACATTTCCCAGTTTCTCGACTTCCGTCAGACGCCAAAATAGCTAGCTTCTCTTTACCTTCCACTCTCTTTTGGTAATAAAATGCTTTGAACATAACCTCACTGATTACTGCAAATGTTTTCCATTAATTACCTTGAGACGGCGGCAACTGGAAAGTAGATGCTGGGTGGAACTGTTTAGCGGAGAAAATGGTGCCAAGGAAGTACAAATACAGTGACTACAAAGTGAGACCGGGGGGTGTAACCTACATAGCACAGTTGCAGTTATTCCTGACATCTCTTGCTAATTTGATAATTGTTCGGTCGGTCTGAAGTCCTCATTTATGTGCTGAAGTAATGCTATATGTGCACAGTATATGCCAGTAATCCAGGTCAAGCTGATTCAAAGTTGCAGTCATGGAAATAATGAGACTGTTTCCTTCACCTTGCTCTATTCGTCACATGTTCACTCACATACACACATATATACATGTGTGCTGAGTCACATGCATACACATACACCCATGTCTTCTTCTGTAATACTATTTGGTGTTGTTGATGCTGAATGTCTGTTTTGTTCCATTTCCTGCTCTGTACTGTACTTATATTAGCTCTTTATAGTTTGTGTATTGCGGCTTTAAGACTATTAATACTTTAACCTCTTTGCTTTCCATATTGCTCTCAGCAGGCCTCAATTATCAAGCAGTTTCCCAATGGATTTGTTCTTAAATCCTTCATATCCACATTTACACATGAAAATAAGGATTTATCAAGTCTTTGTATGCGCGAATATGCCCAAACTAAATATACACCAGTGTCAGAGCAGGTGTAAAGTGCATATAAACTGAGTGGGGTTCACTGTATGAATATGACTGCAAATGTGCTAATGAACATTTGAATTAAGGTAAAGATTTTATACCAAATATGAAAACTGTGACTCTTATGTCCTCTGTTCACCAAACCATACATGTGTAGTGAACTGTATTTTTGTTTTTTTTTTAACTTTTATGGATCATAATGTTTAATCAAAACATAGAGCATTCAGCACTTGATTTGATTAAGAATACCGTTATAGGCCTACTAACTGGCTTTTCTGCAAGCTGTATCCCAACACTTTCTGCTCCTGTTTTGCACAGCCTTTCCAGAACATGGCTGAGAGCCCCATTCATCTTTTTGTGTTCAATTGTTGGTTTATGTTTAAATTTATAAAGAACTTGAATTCTGGGTCAGCTAATTTTTTTTCCGAGCCAATCTGTGATACAAACTGTGGCCTAAAAAAACAAGGTACAAACTGAGCCATGGAAAAGCTGAAACTTTGCATTCCTAACTTGAATGCAGCAGAAGTTTTTAGTCTATATTACTTTGCGTGGAAATTTAACACACAAATTTATGATAACCATTGTCAGTGATGATGGCCTGAAATGCTCTTAAAATTAAACTTGATTTGATACCTTTGTCTGGTGCCAACGGTCTGTTTAACAGAACCAAATGGATATAGGAGACAGAGTTAACCATTTGATGATATGCGGCGACATATAAAACAAACACACATCTCTGCCTAAATTCATCAATCCACTTTTTCTTTCCTTATCTCTTGGCCTGTGTGTCTCTCTCATCCTATCTCTGTCTCTGTCTCTGTCTCTGGCAGCCGCAGCTCACTTTGTTCTGATCATAATGAGCCCAGGGAATAGAATTGCTCCTGTCATGGGGAGAACAAATGGGAGGACAGGCTGAGACTTGAAGTTCTCTGGGATTGCTTTGCTCTCTCTCCCTCTCTTTTCATTCCCACTCTGCCATGCAAACACCCTGTTCTGTGACTGGGGCCTATCAGGATAAATCCCAAAGAGCTGTAATGATGTCTGAACACAGGAATTGGAAATGCACGTTGCAAAAAAAAAAAAAATCCATGTAACAAATCATTTCATCTCGTATTCTGTTCATCTTGTATTCTCTCTCAAAATTATAACAAGTGGGGAGAAGAAAATCTGCCACTGAGGTTTGATAATTTCATCTGTTTCCAATGCAGCTTGTTCCAAAGTTCATAATTAAACATGTTAAGATGCTGTCATTGGTGTCGACAATTCTTGGAACAAGTGAAACTGCGGTGAACAAGATTTAAATTATTTCACATCATTTGGCAGATTTTTCTTTCCATTTACTTTCAGAAAAGATGAAATTTAAGATTAAATGACTCTATAGACATTTTCGGAGCGCAATCAGCTTCAATACTGACTGAATACAAGAAGTGGAGATGCAGGGAGGAGAAGAAGTGTTGAAGAGTTGAGAGAGAGAGCCAGAGAGTGCCCTAATTTAGTTACAAAGCTTCAGTAGGTGGAAAGTTAGACTTCAACATTTGGACTCAATGGAGTTGTCTAAAACAAGGGACATCAAGTATTTTAATACCCAAACAAAAAGGCATTTTGCCAAGCAGTCGCAACTAAATGGCCATAATGCAGTTCTTTTTAACTTTTTTTTCTTCATTTTTATTGTGCTCCTGACAGTACCCTCATTCTCCCTGAATTTTCGGTTCTTAATTGGACAAGCCTTCACAAAGTATTTCTGCCTGGCTATTTATCATAAGATGTCAGACACAGCCTTATCAACAAAGACAGCTTTTCTTTTTTTGTTGGTTTTTTTTTTGTTTTTTTTAAAGGTACAGTCTCTTCATCCAAGTGCTTGGGCAGCATTTCTCATGCAATATTAGTATGATAACTTATAAAGACTTAAGCATCTTTGATTGATACCATAATTTGCAATGATTTATCCTGCATGTATTCGAAAAAGCCGCATAAGAGATCACTGTGTAAAAATAATTTAAGCAAATGTTGCCAAAAATGGAAACTTCACTCGCAGCAGAAAACGTCTTTGCATGAATTGGGAATTGCACTTAGTTTGTTGGGACGACCAGTTCTTTTCTTTCAGGCTGTCCCACAGTAGTGACTTAATTTAGACCTATAGGTTGTTAGATGCACCCTTGTGAAATAAATGTGAAAACCCATTACAATTAGAGTACAATTATAGGTTAAAAAAACAAATGCAGACTGATATACAGAACTGGCTAAGTACTGTTAGTACTAAGAACTAATTCACTGCAGGAATCACTCACATCTGTACTGTATCTTTTGAACAAAAGGGGGCTATGACTGCGTTTACATGCACATTAATAGTCTGAATACAAGCATTTTCATGGAACAAACATGGAACATTACTGACGCATTATGCTGGAAACAGAGTTACGCTGTTTACTAAACCCAACATGTTTGCAAGCTAGAATTTCAAGTTAAGGTGTGTATATCCCTGCTAGGGAATTCAGGTTTTTCGTATTGGGATATGGGCTTATCTGGGTTTAGAATAAAGCATTTACATACAGCAACTCATAAATGGTAAAGGTGAATATTACTGCCTCTGCTGAAAGATTTGCTCAGTCTGATGCAGTGAATGAGCTACTAGCTTATACACCGACAAGCAAACAACTGAATCATCCAAATAAACAAGTCACTCACATCTGTACTGTTTTTTGTGACCACAGGTGGCACCAGAGACTCTTTAAAACAGGAGTAGTTGGGGCACCATTTGAGGGCTATTTGACCAAAGTCCATCTTTTTGATATGTAGCTGCCTATATCTAATGTTCTGATGTATATATTATTTACATTTAGCATTTAGAGACACTGTAATAATGTATGCAACATGGAGTGATAAAATTTGTTCCAAAGTACATTTTTGCCACAGAAAGTTTTTGCACTCACTGAGGCTTGTATGTATGCGCTATCCATAGCGCCAAGAAACAGTAAGATTACCACATTCTGCTTTGCGGCAGCCCTGGTCATTGCCATAGTAACTGCAAACATATCAGATAATAGATGAGTCGTAGAGATCCTTTTAAAAATGCATGAATTTGATTGAATTTTTTTAGCTGTACTAATTTCGCGGGGTGGATTAGACCAAGTGGCTTTGTCTTGGGTGGGCTTGTCCTGGCCTGTTGTTGAGCTGTTGCACAATTGGTTGTAAATGTCAAATATATCAGTCATAAAAATCTGAAAGTGTGATTGGCTGATAGTGTGTCTTGTGTTCATGATGTTGATGATGTTGATGGTGTTTCAAGTTTTCCCATTATAAATTCATGGAGTGCTCCATCTCCTATTTTAACGAGTCCGTGGTGTCACTGCCTACGCACCTTAATTACGTGTTCAGTCTGATAAGGCAAATGAGCAGCTTGTCCAGCCTGGCTGATGACGATTCAACAATTAAACTACTAACTCCTACACGAGCAACTTTATGAATTAAACAAACTGCACTTGCACTTGTGCCATGAATTGGTATGCTGTTTGGGTGCCATGAAATGATGCCAGTGTATGAATGAACAAGGAAATTTAAAAATTTGAGTTTGTTGTCTATTTTTGGAGAGCAGTCAGCACTGAAATCATTACTGACGTATAAAGATAATTATATTTGTCCTATATTTGCGTTTACAAGTGGGATGGCTGACTTTAGGGCTACTGACCCTTTTCGCCATCGTCTTTGTATTTCTCATAGACAGACAGAAGATAATAGCTATTGCGGATAAATCCCAAACCAAATAAACAGTGCATATATGGACAAAAACTGAGTACTTAGCTCATTGTCCTTGTAATAAAATTAACTGTAAAGAAAGAAAAAAGACCTGACAGACTAGGAACCTCTCAGATCCATTAGTAGACACTACACTAGAAGTGGAAAGATAAAATTGCAAGATACGTGTTGCCTAGAAACATAGTGTGAATACAACCCATAGTAGGATACTGAACTATGGACACTGAACATATTTAAAATTTCAATTCAGTTCCAATGGCAAACTGATTCATCTCGTTCACTCTAAAGTAATCTTCAACCAAGCAATTTCTTCGCAAATCATCCCATCTCTAAGGTCAATACATCCTTCCACCACCCTGACCTCCCTGCCCTTACTAAACAATGGATTTGATCTGAGCTCAGACTGAACTGTGGAGACCTCATCCACATAAATGACTAACATCTTCTCATTCAAGCAACAATACAACGGAGATGTTCAGATTGGACCCAGCAGTGATCTTAAAATATGTCTTAGATCGCTGTTCACAAGTTGGGACAAATGTACCCTGGTAGCATTTTTTAATTTGCTAGATTTGAACACATTTCTGCAAATCATACAAAATGATTCTTTGTTGAACAGTACAAAAAAACAAAAAGAGCACCACTGGTTTAGTTGCTAACGATAACTAGCATGCCAACTAGAGGAGATGAAGACAGATGAACAACAAGGGGAGCCGGGGAGATGAGATCACATCCCAATAAACTACAGAGTAATTAGCTTTATACAGTGTATCATTGCTACAAATGCACTATGGGACTGTACAGAATGTGCACTTGTTTCTTTCTGCTTGGCTCTGCCTCTCCATGGTAGTAACACACTCCAGTTTGACCAAGCAAAACAGTGGTCAATATTCTCTTTTATCCACTCCCGAAGAGCCTCTTCTTCCTTGATGATTATTGCAGTGAGTGGATGTGACTGAAGATATGACTGAATTGTTTCTGGGTCATACATAATACGCCATGTTATTCTCCATAGCTTTCAATACTTGGGGAATATGCCTTTAATGTTTCATGATTTGGGGATATGCGATTACTTCTTCGAGAAAAGTTGTGACTTGAAGACTTGAGGACGAAGCGAAAGGTCCCGTTGCTAGAGGGGGGTCATCTGATGAGCCATCAAAATACTGTCGTCTACAGTAAATCCTGTAGCTGCAAATGTGCCTGCCAGCTGATATGAGAAAATGTGTCATCCGAAAGAAAAGCCAGGTTATAATGAGAGACGAGAGAAATGTGTGTGTGTAAGAGAGAAGGGGAGAGAGAGAGCGTGGCAGAGTGTATTAAGAGATGAGAGAGGGCAAGGGGAAGAGACAGAATGAGAGAGAGGGAGAGTAGTAAGGGGAGAAGTAGGGTAGGACCCCGCTGCTCCTGTTGTGTGCCATTGAGTTCATAAAACAGAAAGGCATCATCAAAAAGCACAGTGAAGAGTCAATGTATTCCCCCTAGTCTCCAAGACAAGTCTTTTGATGGTGAAACACACACACTCTCCCTCCCTCTCTCACTCTCTTTCTCCCTCCTTCCCTCGCCCTCCCACTCTCTCCCACGCTCCCCTCCATTGCTCACTATGCTGCTGTTGAATTAAAAGAAAGTATGTCAGTTGGCAGGCAGGGAAGGGAGAAAGAAAGAAGAAGACATCAGAAAGAATTCATTCAGCGGGTCTCTCAACAAGAAATGCGGACAGAGCCTTCGCCGCCCGGCATGAATTCTGGGGGGCTAGCGGTCCGTTATTTAGGTCAAACATTTGGGTCGGTAAACCGAAATCCAGCTTTGTGTGTTCAGCACTTTTACACTTTGGTTGACGTGCGTGCAACGCAAATGGGTCAAATCTAGTGCTAATCATAGAGTAGAAGTTCCTAACTACTTCATATTCACATCATAACAACTCAGCCTCCATGTCCATGGGGCACGTTGGTTTTAACAAGCAATGCTAAGCAGATCTATGGAGGAAGACCTGGTTGTGGCAGATGCTGTTGCTATGCGACTATTTTTGCAGCTTGTTTGGAACATGAAGCTCTTTGGCTAAAAGGTTGAAATGTTTTTAACTTTAATTTAAAAAGACACACGAAGCTCTCACCTATGTTGTGGACAAGCATGTTAAATTTCCATTGAAAAGTGAGTGTTGTGAAGTAAAAGTTCTCAGTATGCATGCAGCCTTATTCAAAATTTTAAAACATCTAGCATAGTTTCTGTTTTAAGCTCTAATTGGCTTAGCTATGTTGAAGTTTGCCAACAATTTAAAAATCAGTTTAATGTTAATACACTGACCAGAAACCACAGAAACTTAGCCTGTGTTGTTGATTAGCCACTTTTTAACCATCTAGTAAGTTTAGTTTAGCTATTTTAGCTTGTTAAACACCATATTGCTTGTCTGAACATTATTATATTGTTACAATTAATAATGATGATTAACAGTTCCAGTTTTCTCCATTCTTTATATGCCTTGTTCCCTTTGGTTTATCCTATTATTTACTGCTGTGGTGACTTAATTTTCCTATCGGGATCTTTAAAACTTCATCTGACCTTTAGTGTAATTGTCGATTAGAAATACTTTTTATAGAAGATTCACAATCATCCTGTTTTATAAAAGCAATAAGTTATGTGAGAGGGTGCTTTGGTGTGTCATTCTTAACAACGCCTCCTAGCTGCTGTACAATCAATGTAAAGTGCATCTGAGTCTGACATCATCTCCTTTTAGCATTTGTTGAGATCCAGACCCTTTGCACTGTGGCGATTAGTGAAGTCACACCTCGAGGCTGCATTTGGAAATAGTTTGCCGGGTTTTGTAGTTTGAAAACTGAGAATGCCACATGCTCCTCCAGTGCACAAACGTTTGTTCGAATGCAGCACACCTAACCCAAGAAGAAATACGTCCATTTGACTCTAGAGTTGAAACGTGCAGATGTTGAATAAATGTGGAGTACTGGAAGCATTTAGAAGTGCTATACTCCTGCATCTCCTAAAAACTATATTGGGATGTATGTTTGCCTCCCTCCTCTTTCATACTTTTTAAGTAGGGAATGGCTTTGCTATTATTAAAGGTTTCTAGATTTAGATTCGACCCAATGATGTTGAAAAGATCAAACTGAATGAGAGCAAGGGAAAGAGAGAGAGAGGATATGGGTTTTTTGTTCTGATAACCTTTGGTTGACTTTTGGTTTATGGTCCTCTTGAGTGCTTTTTATTAGTGACTTGGCATCTTGTTGTCTAGGGGTCATCTATCTCAATATTTCAGTCACCTTTTCAACGACCACCTTGTGCCTGTGAGGCATGAGGCAGGAACTGGATGCCCCGATACGAAACACGATCCTTTTTTTTTATGTGTTCGGCTGTTCTAAAATAAGGACCGGGGGACAGTTGCTTCCAACACGGCAACAGAAACTGACAATGTGGAAGGGGTAGGAGTATTTTTTTTTCCAACTCAAAGAGAACGCCAGGATGATCTGGAACCTGATGTGCTGGAAACAGTTTGACAGCAGAAGATCCTCTATTGCAAATCTGTTCTTTCATTTCCATGAATGCGATGATAGGTGCTGTCGGTACAGAGGCAAGATAATGTATGTACTGTGAGTAGGTAGTGAGTACAGGCAGGCAGGAAGGTACAGCTTGGTGAGAGACTGGACTATTGGAGACGATATGAAAGACTATATGAAACCGTAATTAAAGCATTCACAGCCAGAAGGAGATTGGGTGATTTTTCCTTTCCTGTTGTATCACATTCACATAGTTACACACAGTCATATCTGGGCGATGTGCAATACAACCACAAACCTTGGCCATACTCAGTTGGGTAATTTGAAGACGCATAGTTAGAAAATGCATAGGATCCAGAGTCACAATAACTGGAACCAGTCATTTTGCACGTATTTTCTGCTTTTCTCCTATCTTTTTTCCTGAGTTCAAGGTAGTTTCCAACCAACAGCAACACTTTGGAGGTGTGGTATACCTGCAACATGATGAAATAAAGGCAAAACGACCAATTTTTGGCTGGACTGCAACGGCAGGGCACAAATGAATAGGGATTTTTGTGAAAGGCTTGTTATAAAGAATCAATTGCATATTTCATTGCATCTACATAAAACTAAGATTTCCCAATGGATTAACTAACTGGAACTAACATTTAAGGTTTTCTGATCAGCTTCCACTTTTTGGACCCCCCATTGGGGGGCGGGGGCTGCTGCTGCCACTCAAGTGCGCCTATTTTTCCCCTCTCCCAGTCAATTTTTTTGCGAAGTGGTCGGGCCAAGGGGGATGTTGTTTGCCCCATTGACTGCAGCTCATTCCAAATTTATTGCATGCTAAAAACGGAATATACATACAGGGTCCAACCATATACTCAGTTTTGCCCTAGTCTTGTTTAGTCTAAGGCCAGATTTCTCCAGGTGCAGACATCTTCACTGAAATTTCTGCCCACTATATGTTTTTTTTTTTTTTTTTCTTTTTTTGTATTAAACCTACAGAACTCTGAGGATTTTAGTTAAAATAAGTTATTTATAAAGGGTTTTGTTTGGAAGTCTTTATTTATTATTTCTGAATAAGCAGAATAAGCTATTTGTTTTGTATTAAACTTGCTAGTACTGAAATCTGTGAAAAAGGCTGAGGATTTTTGT
>OMKZ01035543.1:0-10259 GCA_900302535.1 Neoniphon sammara | reverse complement strand
CGCAGGGGTAGCCTTCACTCCGGTTACTACGGGTGCTCCCCAGGGCCAGTCTGCACAGCCGAGGACGGACAGAGTGTTGTCTTTGGACACAAAAGGTTTCCCTCCTTAATCATGACTTAGGGAATAGCAGTTCCATCAGGGCTGGAAGAGCTAATGTATTGACTAAGATCAGGTAGTGCGGTGGCGGGAGACACACAGGCGGTGCAGGGGAGTGATTAAGAAAGCAGACTACTGATCAGTGGATGACAGGGGTCAATCCCCTGTTGGGCAATTGGGTAGTGGCCTTGGGCTAGGTACTTAGCCCCAACACACCAGCTAGACACTCAAACTGTGTGAGTGGATAAAATGTCAAATTCAACTTCACCCTTTACAAAGGTTCAAAGCAAGGAGATGACAGCGAACGCTTTGGTTATTAAAAAATTCATATCATAATGAAACAGCCGTGTTCCATCTTCACACATCCCCCTCCAGCAAACATAGCTCTCCTTTTTTCATGGGATCCATCAAGGGAGGGCCACAATTAAGTGACTCTAATTTGATTAGGAGATAATGTGAGTCCCACTTAATGGAAAGGACAGACTTCACAACACAGGCAGATTAGTTTGGTGGATGCCTTCTTATTAATTAAGACAGCCCTCCGTGCCCGTATTAAGTCAAATGCACAGATGTGGCTTTAATAGGTCAGGGTATGCAGACGTAAGACAAATGGAAATCCAGTATGTACAGAAAATGACGCTGCCAAAGAATAGCTTCAGGCTAAGGTTCTTTTTTTTTTTTTTTTTTGGATAAAGTCGTCTCATCGAAACGTCAACAATCCGCAGAGGTGAATTAAAATGCACGAAAGTCCGCATGAAACAAGTGAGAATAAAAAAATTACCATAATGCAATTTGATATGACTGTTTACTGGAAATAATGAATGTGTGTACACTTGTATTATTTACTCATTCGTGCCGTAATAGGCAGCTGGCCTGTTGTTAAAACACAACAAAGTACTTCTCCTCTAGAATTTCACTGTGCGTCGTGTTGTATCTCAGTTTGCACACCGTGTGTCATCGCACACCATAGCAACAGCAACAGTCATTACGCTTGTTCAAATTACCTCTCTTGCTGTCATTCAGTGTTTTGTCTCTGATGCTACATACAGATGAAGCCAGGATGGAGGATAGAGGCATGGCAGATGCAGGATAAATGCAACATAAGGGACATCTGAAATGCCAACCTCTTTGCACCACACAAAACGTACTGTAAGTCAGTGTAATGATTGCATAATTTACAAAGTGAATATATGACACAACTTACATCTAAACTGTTACAGTGGGTATATTATCACATAGAAATTCAACCTAATGCATTGCATAAAGCATAAAGCATGTACAGACAATGCTTTATAGATTTCCTATTGTAAATAACGATGAAGGCACAAAGTCAGTGTCCTCTGCTTAGTCATGGGATATTTCTTTTCTGAAGTCCAACAGCTTTTTCTTAGTAGCTTATGTACTGTATGCTCCAGTGGTCACCCTCTGACGCTGGCGTCTGCACACTGACAATCAGCCAGAAGGATCCCCAGTATGACACTTTCTAAGCCCCCGTAGGAGAAGGAAAAAAACATAAATAAATAAAAAAATAAAATACACATACACACACAGAGAAAGCATGAGAGATTACAGCATTTGCGGCAGTCCTTGAGTCTGGGGTCAGCGTTTGGGAGTGTGCGGCGGCGGCGGTGCTCTGTCATTCCGGGCACGCCACACACTCCCAAGCGCTCCATTTACGGTGGCCGAGTCCCTGCTGCGTGGAGCGGGAAGGGTATAATCTCCCAGCGGTATTCTGGGTGGTGAATCTGCCGGATTTGTCTGTGCATACCAATGGCAACCTCTCCTCCATCTGAGGGGTTTGTGTTATGATGAATGAAAAAAAAAAGGAATATGTGATGAATTTAAAAAAAAAAAAAAAAAAAAAAAAAGCAAGCCAGGCTGTGATGCATCGGGGGGGTTTGTGTTGGGAGTGGGAACCCCCCGTGGTGAGATACACACACAGCCTCTATCAACACCACTAGTGCCAGTGTTACCACCTTTGCCGCTGCTACTCCTACCACCTGCCTCTGTGTAGTCACACTGGGCTGAATTCAATCAAGCAGCCATGTAAAACAGCTAGCTTTATGCAGCGCCTGTGTTTATGCATGTTGCCGCCTGCAGACACGTGGCTCGTTCCGAGGGCTGAGAGCAATACCTGTGATTGTCGCGCTACGCAACAAGATGATGGAATTTCATTTGACAAGAGGAACGTTTCTGCAAACTGAGAGGTTAAAGCAGACGCAGGTTAAACTGCAGCGCGACTATTGTCTTTGGATTACATGAAAAAGCAACAACTCCCCGAGAGAATATACACAGCTCTAAACATCCTTTTAGAAAACCTTGGCCCGTGTGTGTGCGCATTGTGTTGTGTGTGCGTACAAATACGAGCAGATACGCAGTCTGTATGCATGCGGAGTTATTTAGGTGCCGATGTACGTGCATCATATGATGTAGCCCCAGAGTGAGGAAGCTTAATGAAGCCATGCGAGGGGCAAGCGTCTGTGGAGCGAGGTGTCAGGTGACTTCCCTGCCAGCTATATGCGTCGCTCATTGGTATGTGTGATGCGGCAAGGCCTTGGCTCTCCGCTGATTATGATGTCTGCTGAGAGCCAGGCCAGCCCAGGGTGAGAGCCAAACCGACAAGGCAGAGATGGAGGGAAGATTCAGGGAGCCTCTGTTCTCTCACCGGGGGATCCCCCACATCATTTAGCGCCTCATGCAGATCGCTGCTAGTGGCAACACAGCCCTCTGGGCCCGGGGAATTAATGTACCAAGCAATGGCAGAAGTGATTTATTAAAATAACACACCCTGATGAGAGAGAGGAGCCGGGGTTGCTCTTCCTTAGCTCTGCCCCATATGTTTGCCCAGAGCAAAAACGGAATCATATAGGCCCTATGGAGATGGAGGGAGGCGACGGAGGAGAAGCTGAGCGGAAAAGTGGATGGCCACTGCACAAATTGTGCGGCAGTCCTCGCTGTCATTGCTTATTTATTTACCCTCTTTCCATTCGAGTCAGGCCTTGTATTAAATTGATCCCTCCTGCCGCGTTTTGCCTTGTTGAACAAGCGCAAAGCCCCGTTAAGTGTCTGTGAAAGGCCGGTGATTGTGTTTGTGGCGCCCCGGGTGCGGCGTGGCCGTCCGCTCCCCCCTATCTCCCCCGGACAGACGGGATTAGAGGCTGGGAGAGGGGCTGAATGACCCTCTGGGGGGACAACAGACAGGCAGGCAGCGAGCGGCTGGGTTTGGGGCTTGTGCCACGCATACACACGCATACACACACACACACATACACAAATACACATCCACAGTATTGCACAAGCACAAACACAGGCACATGCATGCTCATGCACACACTAATACACACATTCTCTCTCTCTCTCTCTCTCTCACACACACACACACACACACACACAAACACCCCTCAGTGTTTAAGGTTGAGCTTAGCCTGCCCCCAGGACTAGACAGACGCATGGCCATCCAGAGGCTCAGCCATGTGCAGAGGTACACATGTGCTTATCCATAAACAGACAGGCTCACACATTAGCTACTGTATGCACCATGAATCCCCTCACTATTGGAAAAACCAACTATATGAAATCTGCTATATTTCTAGCACAGTCAAGCACTCCAATTAATAGCTCAGATCCGAACTCAATATTTAATTTTATTCATCAAACCCATCAACATTTTTCCTGCATACCTCAACTCAGAGTGGCAGAACGGTGGCAGAGGGATCCTGAATAGCAGACCACTTCACCGCCTGTTTATTTGACTAAATGAAAAGACTTACTGTGGCTCCCTGCTAGTGGCATTCATGCTGATGCACACTCAGACAAGCAGCCCTGTGCAGGTCTCACTGTGTGTACATTTATATTTAAGATTTTAGCTGACAGTCAATTGACTCACGTAAGTGCAAGAGTCAAGTAAGCTCAAATGACTGAACTGCCAACATTACAGGCAGAAATAATTAGAAAAGGTTAAAACAACACTACACAATAGATGTAAAAACAAATATTCCCCTTAACTTATCTCTGGAACCTTAACGTATCATAGAGTAGTAGTAGAGACCTTTAAAAAGTCATGGAAATTTTATGCTCGAATAAGGGATTCATCCTGTTTCTAGTCCAATGCACGACCGAATGGGGTCTAAAACATTTGCCTCTAAATTGTGTCCAGCACTAATATTGGCTCCTGTTGCTTTTGAAGATTACTTTCTTATTTATCTCTAGATTAATGGAGGTGGTGATCAGTTTTGAAGCTGCATTAAAAAAAATAGTGAATTACTGTAGATTTCTATATGGCTGTGACAATTTCTGACATCACTGACTTTTTCAAAGATGATCAGAGATGTGTTAAAAGGGGAGAAATCATGAGATTGCAGACTAGATGTGTAGGATCAGTGGTGACAAGACCAACAAAGAGCCCAGTGATGCAACATCCACACAATGTTTGTTAGCAAAGCATTTTGAATAAATTTATTACTTAGCTAAAATACATAAAATTGATGTTATATGTTATTTCAAACTATTTGACTCAATATATTTGAAAAGCAAGAGTGTTTGGCTTATGACGTCCAAAAATGCCATTCATTTTATTGGAAGAGCTCTACAGGACCAGGAAATGATGGCAATGCTTAAATGAATGATGAAGAAATCAGAACCAAGAGATTTCTTATTTTCTTTTCTTTTCTTTTCTTTTTTTTTGTAAAATCAGGTACAAATAGAGCAGGAAGATAGGGGAGATTGGGACTTGGAGTGTTCCTCCTTGAAGAAATGGATACCCAGGGAAACGACTGTACTGTAGCATCTCAGATGCTTGAGAAGTGGCAGCGCTGCCTCCCATTCCCCCTTTCCCAGCCTTTTCCATCTGATCCACCAAGCCCCCGGGGGAATGTTACTGTATGGCTCCCCAGTCAAAGCAATGGAGCAGTGCTCATTCACAACCAGCACATCAAGGAGCACACTTTGAATCCATTCAGATAAGATGATTATGATGCTGGGCGCCTTCCATGGCAGGGCAGATAAGTGGAGGGGCTCCATTCGACATTTACATCTCATACACCTCATCAAACACCCGGCGTTTGTAACCATGTGTTACATTTGAATAAAGCAAAGTTGGAATTTTAAAGCGGCCTGAAAATTCATCAAACCTCTCGTTGAGTGAGGCCCTTGTCTCTCCTAGCAAATAACTCTTGGTTACCTAAGTCAAACTGAAAGTGGCAGGGCTCAAATCAAATCAAGTCAAATCAAATTGTGCTTGGATGAAAAAAAAGTGAGGAATGGAGACGGGAGGAAAAGGGCTCGAAAACACTCACATTTTCTCAGGGAAAGTTTCCTTACCCTTTAATATCTTGGAACAGCAGTTTACTAAATAATGCAGCTGAATTTCCACAAAGCAAGCTTTAAAGCAGCCACGCCATTATTAAAGACAAGTTGATAGGAAGGTAGAGGATAACTCAGCGCGGAGAATACAAAGATCAAAGAGAGAGCTTTTGCAGACTATTTTATATATGTAGCGCTCGATACTGCGACCTTTCGCTGTATAGTTGTGTCACTGGGCGTCTGAGTGATACAAGAATACACAAAATGAAGCAGAAAAACATCAGCATTGATCTTAAAACCTGAATAGCCAGACTAACAAAGGCAATCTTAAACATATGCTGCAGAAACACATAGGGAGCAATAACGGATGTCATTGCATGCCATCGCATTGCAAAAGTGCAATATCTCCGTGGCGAGTGGAGCCAGACGGAGACAGAGACAGATGGAGGCAAAGGCAGACAAGGTAGGCAGACGGGCGGACTGATGGATATGCAGAGGGTGAGGGTGAGAGGCAAGTTTGCCTCTTACCAGGTTCTTCTGCCTTGAGCTTGAACTTTGGTGGCAAAGATGAAATGAAATAACAATGGGTTACCATAGCGATAACAGTGGAGCACATAACTAAGTAGCATGAGGGATGGGGAGCGTCTCAGGGGGCCCTCCAGCTTTTATCTGTCAGCCGCAATCCTCCATCATCAAAGCTCTTCTCCACTTTCAGCGCCAAGACTGAAAGACACCGGTGGATCATTAGTCTCCAGTGAAGAAGACAGTCATTTATCCATGTGTTTTTTTTTCTTTTCCACAAAAGTAGAGAGTGAAAGAGGCCATGTGTGTGAGAGAGAGTCAGTAAGAAACAGAGAGGGAGAGCAATCTTTTTTCAGCAAGTCAATTTCTTTGGGCGCTAACCCGGCTCCCTTTGGGGTACCTGTGCAGGTATCAAGCCTGCGGTCTGACGGGCTCCTCTCTCTGTGAAGCAGCAGCCCTTTGCAGCACATCAATACACTGAACTTTTCCTGCCGAGTACCTGAGCTCTCCTGCATGACCCGCTCCTCCTTTATCTATTCTGTTTAAAGATACCGGTTGGGGGAGAAGGAGCTTGATTACCTCCTGGGACACCTCCGCTCCTCTTTAAGTTTGCCAAGAGAGAAAGTCTTCAGAAGTTTGTTGACAGATCTCTGCTGCGGCGGGAGGGAACGATGGACACGGTAACCTTGGCTCAGCAAAGGACAAACGGGAGTTTTGAAAAGATCAAGCGGCGGGGAGTTTGTTTATGAGGGAGACGTACGCGAACAGGACAGCACAGGGAAAACCGCGTGCATGGGGGAATGTATAGCGCGAAATCTTTCTAGGATTCCTCTCCAAGTTGTGGAAGTGTGATCTAGCAGTAGCAGTGTCTCACGAATCTCTTTAATGTAAACAGGAACACAAATAAAAGCTAACAAGTAAAATACCCTTGACGTGCTGGGCAACACCAAAGAGCTCAGTCAAACATTATAACCTGACAGGTCTGTTTTCTTTTGCTTCATTGGCAAAGTCAGACACAGCATGTTCCTATATTATATTGCACAATAGCAGCGCTCAAACAGGGCGCTTAGTATATTACAGTGTACACTGTATCTATGGATAAACCATTCTCAACATTTTTCAAGAGCAAAGAAGAAAAATGCATACAAGCAAGTGTTATACAGGCGAACAATTCAGAATTCAGGCATTGAGGAGGGTGCATGGTGTTTGGACAAGATGATGAATATACCATACATCTAGTCAAGCCCGTATAATGGATCCATGTGTCAGGGTGTGACTTCGAGGTGTTTCCTGAGGAGCAATGTGTGTCTCCTGGCCTTTATGAAAGCCGGCCGGTCACATAAGTGTGTGTGTGTGTGGGTGTGTGTGTGACTGGCTGCTTAGCTGCCGGGCCTCACAGGTACGCAGGCCATCGATCACACGGCACGGCCATTATACATAGGCAGGGGCGGAGGTGGATAATGCTCCCACTGCTGCCACCGCCGGGGCCTCGACCGCTCATGGGTCAAGCGTTTGGCTGGCCAACGGTAATCAAGCCGACAGCGGGCTGCCTGTCTGTGTGACAGATAACGTCACTAACACCCACCCGTACACACACACTCTCTCTCACACACACACACAAAGTCTGCCAGTTTGCTCCTGTCTCTGATACAGAAAAGAAGCATAACCAAGCAAGCAGTTGATGGACGGTGATGTGCAGGAGGTGGCCAAGTTCAGCATCAACCCAAACAGGCATAACATTTTCACATTTTATAATGCCACAGCAAAACTTCATATTATAGCTGCACCAAGCCAGATTTTGTGTGAAAATATGCCTGTCTTATCAGTCTAAATCGCCGGGTGGGTATTCAGCAGAAAAGAGCCTCTCTTCCCAATTAATTGAAAGGCTCTGAGACCAAAATACAAAACTGTCATGCCACATGATTTCTGGGTCAAAATTCAAATAGTTACCTCTCGCTGGCATTTGCGGCCACCAACTTGCGAAAATTGCCAAGTTCAGTTCTCAAACAGCTATGGGGAACTGTTTTGAACTGATATCAGAAAGGCTTTTGCATCCCAAAGTGATGCAGTTAGCAGCTACGGGTAACTACTGACATCCTGTAAACTTCAAATTTGGTGCTATATTTACACAGGTTTTCAACATGAGTGCAGACCATTATATAGTATCAGCATATTTTCAAAGTCTAAATGTGTACTCGGTGAGTTTCCAATGTGGCAGGCGGAAGAACAAGGGAAAGGAACAGGGTGAGACACAAAAGGATAGGGAGACAAAAAGAGAGGGGAGAGGATATGGTGAGGAAGCAGAGCGTAGTAGAGCTGGCCGCTGGGACTGTGAGGAATGAGCTGGCTGTGCTATAGGAGGCCTTAATGAGCATTCTCTCTAAACCCTGGAGAGTCTCTCTCTAGCTCTCACCCAATCTCTCTCTTTTCACACAGGCAACTAGGCACAGACACACAAAAGTACAGTAGTCGCATGATGCAATATGTGCAGATTCATCCAGAAATTAAAGAGGATGACACAGATATGCTATTACACAGATAGATAGGCATATGCACGCAGCCACACACACAGGCATGGATGTGCACGGTGGCATGCATGTACACACATACACACACACTTACTGCTGAGTCTGAATTTGGCCAGTTTATAATTCATTGTCACCTCTGCAGGGCACGCAGCCACTAAATCCTCTCTTGTAATGAAACAACATTAACAGGGTACATGACACAGTTCTTTCTGGTGCTGCAGACAACACTACTATCTTGCTCTATTTCAGTTCCATTGCATGAAATTGGTACAGTGAAGTCAGCGTGGGTCCTAATAAACCAATAAACACCTCTGAACCGAAGGGAGAAGTGCGGGAGCACTGCTCAGATAATGGCCACTTTATGCATTAGCAAAACACCTGTGGTAATAATGGCTTGGTACTGTAGTCCCTTTATTTTCTACCTCGGCAGACTAATGTGCCCTTGATTCTCTCTCACTTATCACTCCTCCCAGCTGTAGTTATGGATGGAGGGGCACGACAGAGCCACCCTTGTAAGCGTCTGTGAGTAAAAGCCTCTGGTTTTATCCCCACCCCTAAAAAAGCCCCTTTATTTTCCCCCAGGAAATGGCTGAATGACAAGGTATCCTGAGATCCTGAATTATGGCGTGACGCGTGAGGGCCTGAAAAATGGAAAAATGATGAACAACGGTACAAAAAACTCAGAGGAACAAGTTGCCGAGGCGACAGGGACAGCCGTAAATCTGGGCCCGGGACAGGGCAGGAGATGAGCCGTCTGTGTGCAGAAGTAAGCACAGGAACTACACCAGGGGGCTGCAAGTGTGTGTAAGCATATATACTGTAAGTGCATGTGTGTTTTTGTTCTTCGGCGTACATATTTGTTTGTGCGCGCAGGCACGGTAGCTGCAGAGGATGAGGAGAAGGCCACTTTTATTTAGCAAAGTGATTAGACCTCTCTGTTACCTCTCCAATCCCTCCCTGAGTGGCTCCCAGGCTGCTGCTCCTGAGCTGGCTGGGCCTTGGAAGCCATCCAGAGGCTCTGTACGGCTCACTCTCATTAACTATTAACCAGTAACTCAGGCCTTAAATCATCCAGGTGGTCCCCAGCCTACTGACCCTGCTGTGGATGGTGGAGGCAGCAGCATAGCAGTGTTTCATCAGAGCTAGTCCACTGGACGCCCTGCTGATTTAATGGCCTACAATTACACTGCTTCTGACACAATATACGACAAACATTTATAGATTTCCTCCCACTAACTCCACAGCAAGCAGCACTGACGCTTTTTTTTTTTTTTGCCGCCAAGCTGCTTGACAGCCAGACCATTCTTATGACTAAATTACATGTTGTGAATGCAGCTCCACATTGACCTAGAGGCTGATGCATACGGTAAATGCTGTATTGCCTTAGGCTAGCACACCATGCATACCTACACATTTACAGCAGAGCACCTTTACACTCACAATGCAGCTCGTTTTATTTTTTATTTATTTATTTTAACCCTGCTGGAGAATGAAGGCTGAGCGAGATTGTTGTTCGCTAGTTGTTTTAAAGAACCAACATAATGAGGAACTAGCCGTCACAGCGGAACCATATGGCTGCCCTGCTATTTATGTATATCTGGTCTGATTAAGTCAGGTCTGGAGGCCCAAGAGGACAGCAGTTAGTTGATGGTGACTGGAATGGGCTACTAGGACGCCACCGAGCCCAATCAAGCGCAACAAAAAAATTAGACAACAGTCCCCTGAGAACGCTGCCTTGTTTCTGTTCCTTCGTTAAAGAAGACATGGTAATGTGTATCTTACTATAAGTGGATCTCTACTAAGATAGCTACC
>OMKZ01035542.1:6889-28825 GCA_900302535.1 Neoniphon sammara | reverse complement strand
CCATTCAGAAACCTGGCCGTTTATTACTGCCTTGTTTCCTGTCGAATGCACAAGCATAACACAGTAATACTTAAGACATTTATCGAATCATTAGGGGGTAAATTCCGTAACTTATACACAGTATGCACGAGACAACATTTAATGCAAATAAAATTTTGACATTAAAATTGATAAGCTACCTGCTGCGCTCTAACGTTGCTGCTTTCCGTGATCGTGGAAATACAAGGCAAACAGATATTAAAATGTTTTTCATTAAAATAAACTACTTCTTGGTGGTTGACATATATGCCGAATACACCAGAAGACCATTACCACTCGCACAAGGCATTAAATCATGCTCTTCTCGGACAAAAGCACGTACGGGGGTCTATCATATGTCTATCCGATCGTCGTTCTTTCTACCTCTAACTCACAAACAAAAGTAGCGGCAAATACGTTTTCAGAAAATCAACACAAACCGCAATAACGTTACTAAACATATCACCAGTAAAAGGGATCCTGCTAACGCTAGAAGAGTACAATTTAGCTAGCTAAATTCCATTTCACACTAGCCGTGTTAGCTGGGAATCCAAGTTGTACACAAATGCACGTTATACAATGACCACCTAACCTATGCATGCTCTGTTTATGCTCGATAAACACAGCTACCGAGACGTAACTAGCATTACCGTCTCTTCTCGCGTCTTCCTTGGTAAGCAACGGCTGGCGTGTCTGACGTTGCCCTGGTGGTCTCCCCACCACAGCCAAAGACCCCAGTGTGGCAAATTTTTTCCTTCTCAGTGCTCAGAAGCAAGTTAAAAGCCGCCCGATGCTGCATTCTAGTCCTATGGGAAAAATGCAAGTGGATGAAAGCAGCCACTTGCAAGTGTTGACACTTTCATACTAGTTGGAAGCCACCAAGACGCAGTAATTTAAGTTTTATGTACGCGTTGACTGTTCATGGTCATCCGTTTACACTTAACAAAACGGCACAGACCAAGGATCAAACAAGCTATGTTCCTCTATGACATTTAAAGAGCAATGATCGCTCAATTGCACTTTTAATTTCTATGTAAGAAGTTGCTACTAGAAAATACTGTAACCAATTTCTACGACTTCCTGAATTCCGATATCAAGAAAACGAACGTATTTATGGTCAAATGGAGAGAATGACAGCTAAATTTCAGTTCACACTTAAAGCAGTATTTTAGTAACAATTGGCAATTGAAAGCTGAGGTAAACAGCGGTGTGTCAGGAGAAAATGAGTAATTGCTAGATTTTCAAATGGGACCCAAATGCAGCAGGAGAACGTGTTTTTTTCCCTTCACTTGTTTAAGAGGGATTCATTTGCGCAATATTTCGCGCATAACGATACTAACACGGTTCAATTTCACCAGAATGGCTTTTCTCTGCAGCCCTTGTCAGAGTTAGTGGGTATTATAATATAATCAGCATCTTTTGTACATGCATTTGAGACAAAAAAGCTACGCTTTAGTTAAACAAAAGGCTTGTGTGTTAACGTCACGCAGTTTTGATCGTGTAGAGCACTCATCCGCTTTTGGTCGTCACATGACACGGTGAGGGGAAGTGCTAGTGGTACATTCAAAGCCCATGAGAAAGATCAAGATGGTCGATATGTTTTTAACACCTGAAAACACCTAACACCCGAGCTTTCGCGTGGTACATTACTGCAAAATACCGTTAACCTCAGCTTTCGGCCGGTAGACATTTCTAAAAAGACTAGTCACCCGCCCTTTCAGCTGGTAATAGGAAGTGGAAAGTACTATTCACCTCATGTTCAAGTGGTAAATACTCTAGGCTATGGGAACTCAGGATTTAACCATGGATGTATTAACAGTCTGAGAGTTAGATAAGGAACCCAGTGGCTCAGACTTCTTTAATTCTGACATCACCAATTAAGGAATGCCACACGCATTGGCTGGATTTTTCATAGTCAGGTGTATCAGTCACTAAGTGCACATGCGTACAATTTTAAACAGTATAATTGGCAACCAAACCATGAACACTTCTAAGTTATTGGTTTCAACAGTAGAGGGGGTCTGACGGTTTTTACCACATGACTTGAACGCAGCATGATACAACAACGAAAATGGCGTGTTGTGGAAACAGTTTTTGTTGTCAATGTTGCTGCAGAGAGGGAGAGACACGTACGCCCGAGGAACTGGTAAGGTAGACTGTAAATTATTTGCAAAGTGAATATTTCTTAATTAATTCAAAATGGGAAAATTTGGGGAACTTGGTGAGTCAGTGATGAACCTCCGTTTACTGTGCCGTTCTGGCTTGTTCCACCCTCTTGCTTGTGTTGTCCTCCTCTGTTGTCATATGCAAGCAATTAAGCTTCGATAACGAGCCACTCATGTACCACTAACCGGGCAAAAGAGGCGAATGAACTCTATTTAAATATGCTTGCCATATGGAGGTATTACAGGCTTAATTCAACCTACCTAGTCTGTGTAATGTATGCCAAATATCATTTTAAAATCTTGCTATTTAAACTGCTTTGCATATCAGTAAAAGCTCATACCTGATAAAACCTATCTTAAGACGTACTTTGATTCGTCAGATTCAGCAATTCAATTCGGCACGCATTCTACCCAACAAGCAGCTCTTTCTAACTTTTAGAATTGATTCCCCCTTTATCTCTTCACCTAAATAAACAGCGAGCGGCGGCAATCAGTAATGGGCTAACCAGTTCAAAAGATGAGATTTTTATTGAATTAATGTAGGGCTTTGTAGGTTATTAGTTTGCCGAATTTACCAGAAGACCGTAGCTATCGTGAAGGGTAAATTATTTGCTCCCTCAGGTACCTGTGTTTGCCAGGAGGATATGGCAATAGTAAACTGCCAAATCTATAAAGAGAGTCTGGTCTATTGTGAGAGTGGATGGTGCGGAACGGTACTGCAATGCCATGATTTGAGTTACGGTTGATCACTTTGACCTGATATAGTCTCTGTGTTGCTGTATTGTTATTCAGCAGAGGGCTTGCTTTTGTCCCTACTTGTTGGACAGCCATTCTATCTCTATATGCTATTAATTAATACAGAGCTAATGTACTGTATAATTATAATGATGATAATGATAATAATCTCTAGCTATTGGGATTTCCTGATATCTTGTAGCTGGCCTTATATCTGCAAACTCTTTGCTATGCTGTATCCTGTATCTGGATCGATTTTGAACATAGTTTTCTATCTTTATCAGGCAATCCTTGGAGAAATTCGAGATGAAGAAGATGAAATTCTACCTAGGAAGGATTATGAGGTAAGAAGCTTGTAAGAAACCTTCATCCTCAGAAGTACAATCAAGATCTCTTGTTTAGGCCTGTCTTATGGGTTCATGCTGCATCTTGGATGCATTAAAATAATTTAAAAAAAAATTGACTCAGGTAGTAGTTTGTGTGGAAATTATTCATACAAAGCCTTTATTTTTGCCTTAGTAGAGCCTTGACTATGACCGCTGCATCAATGAGCCCTATGTGGAAGTTCTGGAGGGAATGGACAACAAGGTAAGATAAAATGAAACTTAGCGGATCTTTGTGGGGAAGTTGGTTCATTGTTGTCAAATGGAGGACCTTATATACAAAAAAAATAAAGACAGTGTGCAAGTTGAATGTGAAATGTTGTCTGTCCTCATAGTTGCTGCCATAATTGACAATGTTTATTGATGGAGGTTTCATATATGTTGAAGAGCATGTACAGAAATACAGATGGGTGACAAAGGAAAAAACAACATACTGAAAAGTGTCCCAAGGCCTAGTAAGATGTTGAGCCACAACAGCCTCCAGAACATCTTCAGTATGCCTTTACATAAATTCTGCAAGTATCTGGAACTCTACTGGAGGGATAGACAACCATTCTTCCAAAAGATATTCCCTAATTTGGTGTTTTGATGATAGAGGTGGAGAGCGCTGTCTAACACGATCGTCCATAATCTCCCATAGATGCTCAACTGGGTTGAGATCTGGTAACTGTGAGGGCCATAGCATATGATTTACACAATTTTCATACTCTTTGCAACTGGAACCCTTTGAACATAAAGAGGCGCTGTGCACTTTGCTGCCATAACTTCTTGACTCTGTGTGCTTTATGTCCGATGTTTTTATTTCTTGTCTGCCAATAGAAAGCCAAGAAATATGAAGCCGTACGGTGGATACTGGTGTTCGCTATTGGAGTCACGGTTGGCTTGGTATGTGTATTTGTGATATGTTGGGTGTTATTTGCTGGACAAAAACAGATTCCAAATGCAAGATTCTGCATATAGACAGGGAATATTATGTTCCTGTCTCTTTCAGGTCGGCCTGTTCGTGGACTTTTTTGTGCGCCTCTTCACCAAGCTCAAATTCAGTGTGGTTGGAAATTGTATCCTTTAATATGACTCCAGAAATCTCTGATATGAAACCAAATTCACCTGCACTTCAGTGTCAGTGTGCCACTGCAATTCAGGATGCGGAAGTATTCTAAGTTTGAGTTGGATCATGAGAACTCAGAATCCAATAACTGGGATATTATATTATTTGTCAGGATATTGAGGCTTCTATACATTTTAATATGATTTTTGTTGTGCTATGGTCTGCATTCGCTCAGTGAATTCACGTTGTGTGGTGATATCCAGAGTATTGGATTTCTTCATGTATACAGGTATATACTGTGTGTGATTGACATATGGAGATACAGGGTTAGGTAGTAATGTATTACATGTAATCGAGATTATGTAATCACATTACAAAAAATAATAATCAGACCAGAGTACAATGTAAAAAAAAAATGTAGATTATAGTTACATTATCAAGGATTACATGATTACATTTTTGATTACATCTTTAAAATATGGCAATTTTAAAATTATTAAACTTTTTTTCATGGTAACCACTGCTATAACTCATGAAAAGAGCACTTGACATATGGAATTTCTTAGAAAAGTGTTCCACTTGCAGCAGCAGTCCCTCCAAAGCAGCATTCCATTTCTGGCAATATCTTCACATGCAAAATGCATTTTATTTGCGCTGAAAATGTTTTGAGATGTTCAAAGAGCGGCTGCATCCATTTTTTAGTATAAGGTGCAATCTTTTCAATGTTTGATTTTGAAGTGATCCAAAAATATTCAGATTTTTTTTTGTAATCCAATTAGGGCTGGGCGATATGGCCTATAAATAATATCACAATATTTTTAGGCTATATTGCGATGCGTGATATACATCTCGATATTTTGAAATCTCCACTAAAGCACTTCATAATTGCTCAATTTAACCCTTTGATACATAACATCACGCCAATATGATGATGATTCTAGTAGTCCCTGCAACATATGTCTGCATTAAAACATTGGTTTCTAAAAACAAACATTTAAAAAGTGATAATAATTGTAAAGGAATCCAACATTTCAGTCACTCAGCCTAAAACCCAAAATAATTTTGCAATTTTTAAATATATTTTCTGCAGATTTGTCAGATTTTAAATTCACTTTAACCAAATAGTTTTCTAGCAATATATGCTTTATATATATGCTCTATATTTTTGATAAATACATAATACACATGCGTACGCACGCACGCACACACACACACACACACACACACACACAATTTTTAATCGCATGAAACAGGAAGTGCCCTCTTAGTTTTACCAGTACGCTGTTATAACATTGCTGATTAAAAAAAAAAAATTATTATGTTCTCATAATAAAGCTCACCAACCGCAAAGTGCAGCCGATGGCCAGAAAACTGTAGTGTTGTCCACTAACTGGGGCATGTCTTTGGCGATGTAGTTAGTTACTGCGGATGAAACACAAAATGAGTCTCATGCCGGCATCTTAAAAAAAAAACTATGTGACAATTTGTACTTGATGTTTGTGATAGTCGTTTACTACATCCCACGCAAGTCGTAATACATTGAGTGTATTCGATATATCGCTCATCCCTAAATCCAATGGATTACGTTACTAATTACAAAAATTGCCATGTAATATGTATTCAGTAACTGACTATATTTCAAAGTAAATTGACCCAACCCTGTAGAGATACATATAAACATAATTACTTTGTGGATGCAAATACACTTGCTTACACCAGCATTATGTATTACAACTCTAAAGACAAGGTATTATCCATGATGTTGGTAGTTACTTTGCCTTAGTCAAAATCTTCTAGCTGTAGATGAATGCAGCGAGAAAGGCTGTCTAGCTCTTTCTCTCCTGGAGCTTCTGGCATTCAACATGACCTTCATCTTCATTGCCAGTGTGCTCGTCCTTATTGAGGTAAGACTCCTTAGTAGAGGTCTACAGTAGGATGTAATATTTTGAAAGGAATACTCCAACGTTATGGGCAAAATACCACTTTTCCAACATACCCAGACTGAGACAAGATTTCGATACCATTTTCACCTCTGTACGTCCACTGGTTCGGTTCCTATGGGTAGCATTTCGTGTTAGCTTAGCATAAAGACTTGAAGTCTACAGGAGTCATTAATCTAGCTCTGCCAGAGTGAAAAAACAGAAAACTTACAGCAACTCTGAAGCTGTCTTGTTCATAGGAGTGGTTCTTGCATGAGGCCCAATGTTTCCTAAACAGCAGAGAGCAATGCTGCATCCAGAGAAAGCTGGACACACCAATATTAGATCATTTGTCTCTCTTGTTCCTTTGCTGTTCTTTGGTTTAAAGCATCACAGACTGGCTGGATTGGTGAACACGAGTGTACTGTGAATGTGAAGCACCACCTGTTATCTTGTGAATTTTGCGTTCTGACGCATTTTTGCGACACAAAATCCAAAAACACCTTGACTGATTTTTGTCCACAAAATGCAGAACGTTTGTGACTTACTTGTGACAACCAGGAAATAAAAGTTTTTTTCATTTTGTAGATAAATAGCCTTGATCCTTTACTGTAATGGAGCCTTTAAAACCAGAAAAACCAGCCCTACTCGAAAGTGTCCACCTACTCTTCACTAACACTGGTAACATGGTTACTAACACATGCCAGTTTGGATCAAACTCAAGAATTTATGGTTTCAGTCTAGTTTTCATCACAGCAGAGCACATTCGTGTCACACAGAACATAATGTGTTCAGCAGATTGCTTTGTCTAGATTCTCCAGCTATCCTTGGTCTTGAATCTAAAATGATTCCACACGGCTGAGTTAGGTTTTGACCGATAGAAGACTGTATGTGTTTATTTATTTATTTATTTTCCCCCACCATTAACCATCATAGGTTCAAGCTATCATGGTTACTTGTTCAACCAAGATTAGGCACAGCCCTCATCATTTTTAGCAAAACAGCCAATATTCACAATCTACACAGTTGATTTCTTGGGGAATCATTTGCCCCCTGATTATTTGTCAGTTTGACTTACTTTTGTAGATAAAATAGTCTTATATTTAAAATAAATTATTGTAGATCTATTCATTTATATCACTACAAAATTTATTTTGTCATATGTCTCAAAATAACCATGTCCTGTAGAAGAACAAAAAGTCTAATTCATTACCAGATGATTCCAGAAAGAGCTCAACAACTAATGCCTTGATTTGCAATCTAACACTTTCTAACATCTCATCTCAGTGTTTTGCATTAAGGTTCCACATCTATGAATATGTGCTTTGAAGTTATAAAATGGCCTGAAACCTTTTCTTATAACTCTTAAGTGTTTTTCTGGGACATATGGTCCTAGATTTTCTTTCAGGAATGTTTATCATTGAATCATGGAAACTTGTTAAGGTCTTTTGATCTGCCTTCATTCAGCCGGTAGCTGCAGGATCTGGGATCCCAGAAATCAAAAGCTACTTGAATGGAGTGAAGATTCCTGGGATCGTCCGACTACGTACATTTCTCTGCAAAACTGCTGGAGTCCTGTTCACTGTTTCAGGAGGTACAGTATGTGGTACAGAGCCAAATGTATACAATGCAGGCAAAATATAACCGATATTATAATACGCTAATATATTTGAAGAAATATTTGATGGAAACTGGATTTGTTTGTTTTTTTGTCATCCCATCAGTGGGGTGTGTAGCCTGTGTTGGCAGTGGGAATGGTTACTTTGATATACACACAATAATGCGACTATTGCCCACATTCTCAGTGGCACACTAGCCTGATTAAGCCTTTTACATGATTGTATAAAATGGCACCTCTGGTTTACATTTGTGGTTATTGTGAATGTTCAAACTGAAATAGCACAACACTGACTCATCAGTTACATTGCCAACTTCAGTAAATTATGTAGAGTATTGCAGTGTATCGCAATATGTATCATATCGCAGTGTATCGCGATACAATCGTATCGTGACCCATGTATCGTGATATGCACATGATACGAGTATTCCTTTAATCATTGACATGCATGTTGTTATATGTTTTCTAAAGTAGTGTGAAGGTTTGTTGGGTATGTGCTTACAAAAGCCAGTACCAATGTTTTTTGGATCAAGTGGCTGAACTTATTTACTGTCAATATAGCTAAATTTGACCATTTTCTTGTCAAAAACAAATCTGAATATGGCACAGTTGGAATGTTTAACCAGTTTTGGTGTTTGTGATGAGTCACCCTCAGTGATCAATAGGTGGGTGGACATTGCCTCTGACTCAGTTTGTGTCCTCTCAGGTTTATTTGTGGGGAAAGAGGGACCAATGATACACAGTGGAGCCATTGTGGGCGCCGGGCTTCCCCAGGTACAGAGCCACGCAAATGCCATGAACAGTGGCAAACAGATCACACACACACACACACACATATCTCTACAGCAACACAGGATTGTCAAGTGCTTTTTATAATTTATTAATTTCTTATTGCTAAAATGAGATTAATCTCTGTGCCTATATTGTCACTATCTAAAACATAAGTATTTGGACTTCAGCTTTCAAATTAGCTTACATCACATATATAATTTTAAATACATTATTAGAGTTTAACAGTGGTAGTTAGTTGATTCTGCTGTTAAATGGGCAATGTTCACCGGTCTGGGATTCGTATATTTTATTGCCTATACAAAATGCTACAGTGACTGATTTATTTATAAATGTATTACTGTTCCATTACAGTCTCGTGATGGCTTAAGTGCACTCATCTGATGATGTTTCTCATTCAGTTTCAGAGCATCACTTTTAAGAAAATCAGATTTGATTTCCCCTACTTCCGCAGTGACAGGTATGGCTGTTGTACACAAACATTTTTATCACTTTCCTGGCTGCAAAAATATTGTTAAAAGTAATGTCCAGACTAGAAATGTATTCAGAGAGAAGCTGCACCCACCTGCAATGCTGTTTTGGTATGCCTTTTTATTATAATATGGCGAATTTTGATGACCCACCTTGACCTTTGATCGATTTGAGAAAAAAAAAAAAAGATAGCAAAGTAACTGACCTGATCCCTAACCAACCTGCCAGGTTTAATCCAAAACAGATGGTGCTGGTGTGATGGTGTGCTTTGGTGATTTTATGTAGGACAGTCTAAGGTCTTGAATAGCTACAAATAGCAGCGTGAAATCTGTTGTCTTTAAATTTGTTAAAAAAATTAAATTAGCACATACTCCTGTTTTGCATATGATAATAATATACTTTAAGGTAGTTATATGCATATGCGAGATGAATTCCCCACCCTGCACAATTCCGCTTTACCAGATGGGTTCTATAGCTGGAATACTATCTGCAATGTATTCTTTCCTTCTCCATTATCTTTGAGGTTACGTTGAGATATTTCCAGTGCAGCTGAAATAGTTGTAGAAGAAGTAGTAGAAAATTCTGCAGCTAAGGTATCTAAATCATCAACACAAAGTTTTTGGAAATAAAATCTAATTACATATGCATTATAGAATGACACATGGAAATGTAAACTAGATGTATACAGTTGTAAATGGGCTATGACTAAATGCCATCAGTATAAAAAGGCTTACACATTTTTTTTGTGACATTTTCTTAAAAACAGATAGTTGTAACCTACTCTACGTAGTGTTTGACCAAGTTTTATGGCTGTAATCTTTGAGTCAGCTTAGCTTTCCTTTGCACTCGTGCACATATTGAAAATACATTTAAATCCAAAGCTGCACTTTTTATATTGATGAATCTGGTCAAGATGCTTTCCACTCTGTACCTCTTTCAAAACAAAAGCACTGAAGCAAAACCATGCTTTAGTAGAGTTTGGCAATCATGTGTTGTACCTGTGCTGCCTGTTATGTTCTCTCAACCTGTTCTCTAGGGACAAGCGAGACTTTGTGTCAGCAGGGGCTGCTGCTGGAGTGGCTGCTGCCTTCGGGGCTCCCATAGGTGGCACTCTCTTCAGTCTGGAGGAAGGTTCCTCTTTCTGGAACCAGGCCCTCACTTGGAAAGTGGTAAGTCATCTTGTTCAGTCAGTGTTAAAAGGGTCAGGACTATTTTCTCTGCAAACCCAGTTTAGTCAGTTTGATTTCTGCCATTCAAACAAACTGCCTAGTAACATGATCACAAGCATCCAGTAGTGAAAAATTTTATCTTGCTTTGTGTCACCAAGGTATATCACCATCCAGTGGCCTTATATATTAGGGATTAGTAGGGCTGGGTGATATGGACAAAATCAAATATCACAATATTTTATACCTCAATATCAATATTGTGCCGATATTGTAAGGATGACTACTGGTGCTTCTACAAAATATTTACAGAATGAGACTTTTGATAGATAGCCATTTGTAATATAGATATGATGACCAACCAGGTACAGGCAACAGCTACAACAGTCTATTAAGTGCAGCGAACTGCATCCCTTTACTGGAATGCAGCTTTTAAAACCAGAAAAACCAGCCCTACTCAAAAGTGTCGACCCACTCTTCACTAACGCTGGTAACATGGTTCCTCACACATGCCACTTTGGATCAAACTCAAGAATGAATGGTTTCACTTTAATTTTCATCTTTGCTTAGCACGTAAGTCTCAGACAGAACATAACGTGTGCACCTGAGAGTGATCTATAGATCAGTTTTACATAAATCAATTTTATAAACTATAACTTTACATGTAAGTGCTATACAAAGGCAACTGGATTTGCTTGAGGTTCTAGAAGACGTGGTGCTAAAGTGCTAACGACCCTGCATAATAAATGTCTGGGACTCTCCACCAGTCAGTTAGAACTGAAGAAGCCTTTTGGAAGAGGTGAAATGTCTTCTAGAACCCCAAGCAAGTCCAGTTGCCTTTGTATAGCACTAGAAGTACTATGACCTGGATGAATGGGAATTGTCTCAGACATAACTTTACATGGATGGACAGGTATGTTTAGCAGCAAAGCAGGGAGGAGTGGCAGCCTGGCGCACACTAGAGGAAACAGAGTTTTTATGACCATAAACATTGCTGAGAGTATTAATAACAACAGCTTTTATTTTCATCTCGGCAGTGTGGAACTGTGGCAATAGAAATGACGCTGCCGCCACAATTTAATACATTAATGGGAAACCCTGACATTTAATTGTTCAGTGCAAATCCCACAGAAAGGTCACTTGCCATTATAGGCGGTGCAGTGTTTTCAAAGATTTTAAATGTTTCCATATTTTGTTGCTTACTTTTTTGAAAGACAGCAGATTGCTTTGTCTAGATTCTTCAGCTATCCTTGGAGGACTATATTTATTTCAACTTAATTTATTTATGTATTTATTTATTTTCACTGTTAACCATCATAGGTGCAAGCTATCGCGGTTACTCGTTTAACCAAGATTAGGTACAGCCCTAGTTAGAGTAGATTTTCAATTCATCATAATTTCTAGAAAAATAGCCAGTATTCAAAATCTAAACAGTTTATTTCTTTGGGAACTATTTGCCCCCCTATTGGACAGTTTGTCTTACTCTGATTGGATGGTAAAATTCACTTTATGAGTGGAAGGTAAATGGGTAGCATGCTCAGTAGCTAGTGAGTTCAAATGAAAGGACAAGACAGAGTTAAATCCGTGCTAACACACAGATTTATACATCTGCAAATTATATCTGCACAAAACCTTTTTATACATTAACAAACTTCATTTTACAAAAAATATACATTTACATTCATGCAAATTCTTCTCACATACACACAAAAGTTTGCACCTTGTTTGATCCCATAGGTTTGGATTTAATATGAGAATGATACATTGTTTTGTTTTTTACTTGGTCCAGTTTGTTTTCATACTGCTCAATATCACGTGGCCCTTTTAGCTATGTATTTTGACAATGGTTACAAAAAAATCAAGCATCAGAGCATCTTTTTGTCTAGATGAATAATCTAGGACAATGGTTCTCAACTAGAGGGTCCAAAAGTGGGCCGTGGGTCAATTCCAAGTGGACTGCAGGCTTGTTTTTTGAAGAGTATTAGATATCCAGAACAGCTTTTATTTTGAATTACTGTTTTCCACCGCAGCATGTAAGTGACCCTAGCTTCATATATGGAGAGGAAACTACAGTACCTAGCTCCACAACATGGCCATATGCAAGTATGACAATTAATGTATTAAACCGGTTTTACTTACTTATATTGTGTGCTCCCCCAGGTAAGCACACAATATAAGTACATGTAATATATGGGCCCAAAGCCACACCACATCAACCCCAGTGCAAACAGGGCCTGCCAGTCACCACTGCATACAAGACACCCCCACAGGGCAGATAAACCAACCAAGATTAACTAATGCACACCGACTTGGGAGAAGGCAGGCCACTAGCACACTATTTCCTTCCCACAGGGGCTACTAAAGGCAGGTTGCTGCTGGGTTGCTCACTTACCCCAGCTAGTACAGATTAAAACTAGAGATCAGATTAACTAAATATACCTAGGAAGAAGACAAGACTAAATACTTAACAATCAACATTAACACTGATTTAAAAGCCACTTAACTCTCCTGGTGAATAAGACCCTCCCCCAGGGTCTGGGCTTTGGAGTACTGTCCGGCTGGCTCATGAGTTGTGGTTGTCGTTGGGGGAACGCCAGTCCTGTGCCGAATGGAGGCATGCGGGCACAGGAGGGAGCCTCCACACCAACCTGGGAAGCGAAGAGGCACTCCTATTTTTCCCCGACTACCTAAACTGTACCTGCCACAGGAACATCTCCCCCTAACCCACCTGTCTTCGCTGCCGGCAGCCCTAAGCAGCCCTAAGCAGCCCTAAGCAGCATGCGAACGGCACCCACCCCCCGGGCAGTTGAGTGCTGTAACAAGATCTTGGCTGGGCAGTAGCCCTGTAGCGTCCACCAAGCTTCGCTCCCCGGACCCCATGATTGGGTGCTGGGCTCTGCTTTATCAGTTCTCAGAGTCCTCTCAGCACCCCTAATCACCTCCAGGTGAGCTCCATCAATACATCGCAATTGAATGCCCCTCCCCACAGAGCCAAAAACCAACCCACATACAAACAAACAAACAAATAAATCCTCACATTTCACTACATTACTGTGACTAATAAGGTTACGGCAGGAAATCTGATAACACGTTAAAATGTGTTGTTTTACTCTGATTACATAAAATCACAGTTTACAAGCAGCAAGTCAGGTTTCCCCTCTACCCCCGAAGTTCCCCGGACTCTTAACGCTGCTTACCATGGTGCTATGCTACAACCTGCAGGACAACACCGGCTTCTTGCGGTAGCCACTTCCCCGAGCTTTGCCCGTCTCCTTGGGGTAGAACTCATGGATCAGACAGCTCTTTGAGTGGTACTTTGTAGGCGGACTATGTGTGGCAGTTTCATTATATCGCTGATAACACTGACATTAAAATTAAGCATCCTTGAAAAGACCATACAGAACATGTAGTGACGGTTTTTATTCTCTCAAGCATCGTATATTGTGTGTTTAGTCTTTACTGTGTCAACTTGTGCACACAGGTATAAAGCGGTTCAGAAATGTGGAGTCCTGAATCTTGAGTTGCTGTTTTTTTATTTTTTTGATTTCATTTTATTTCATTTGTCATTATTTTATCATTAAAAAGTGTGTGAAATATGTTATGAATACAGTTCATGAAAGGATTAGGCTACTGCACTTTTCACTTTGTGAAATCATATCAAATGGCTCTTAAGTGTAGACCCTGACTAAATGAGGACAGACAAATGTGGACACAGAGGCAAGACCAGTTGAGAACTGCTGATCTAGGATATGGTGTTGTATCAAAAAACAGTGGCATCAACCCTGTGCTGTAGATGTGTAATTGGCCTTGGCCTAGGCCAAGACCTACTGTGGAAAAAGGGCTATTAAGTATTAAACATCAAGTATGATTAGCTGTGTTTCCTGTCCTCAGTTATTCTGTTCCATGTCGGCCACTTTTACCCTCAACTTTTTCCGCTCTGGGATCAACTACAACAAGTGGGGCTCCTTCCAACTCCCTGGCTTGCTCAACTTTGGAGAGTTCAAGGTAAATATTTTAATGCTGATGCCATTTCTCAATTTTTGTGTGAGGAATATATGTGAGAATGTGGTTCTCAATCTTAAGTGCATGTATGCTCGTGTACTTAACAACACATTCATATTAGGGTTAGACCAATATGGATTTTTGGAGGCTATATACCCCCTTTTTTTTTTTTTTTTTTTTTTTAAAGTGAATGATATTCTGTGCCAATAGTAACTACTTAAAGTTGGCAATTTTCATGCCAAACAAATATTAAATGTTACCCTCAGAATTTTACTCTTAGCAGAATTAAAAAGTCTCTTAAACATTTAGGGAGTTGGACATTGAAATTCAAAACCCAAAATAAAATTATTAAATATATTCATGGGTGTGTGATCTGGTGTAGTACTGATATCAGAGATGCACGCCGTATTGATTTTCTATGATATTCTATATGACTAATATATTAGCGCAGCAATATATCAGTGTAACCCCTATACAAAACTCCTCAGTGTCCAGAAGGTGACAAGAACTGCCACCTTTGGACAGCAGTGGACCTGGCCTTCTTTGTCCTAATGGGCATAGTTGGGGGCCTCTTGGGGGCACTCTTCAACTGTATCAACAGGAGCCTGGCCAAGTATCGCATCAGGCATATCCACCCCAAGGCCAAGTTTATTAGGTGATTCACACACACACACATACATCCACACAAAAGTCCTCACTTGTTTAATGTATTCCTTTGTCAAAAGGGCATATTGTCTTTTGTTAAAGGAATACTCCAACATTTTGGGCAAAATACCATTTTTCCAACTTACAAGATGTTTGATACCATTTTCACCTCTGTACATCCACTGGTTTGGTTCTGATGGGTAGCGTTTCATGTTAGGTTAGCATGAAGAATTGAAGTCTTGAAGTCTACAGGAATCACTAACCTAGCTCCGTCAAAGTGAAAAAATAAACCTTACAGCAACTCTGAAACTGTCTTATTTACACAATATATAGTGTATTTGAAATAAATGTCTTGGAATTAAAAAAACAAAACAACAGCAAGAGTCGTTTTAGGAGAAGTTAGATGATAGGAAGTATAACCGCTGAATACATGTTCAGCAGTTATAGTTCCAACCATCTAACCTCTCCTAAAACGACTCTCGTTTTTAAAAGTCGTTGTAAGGTTTATTTTTTCACTGTAATGGAGGTAGGCTAATGACTCCTGTAGACTTCAAGTCTTTATGCTAAGCTAATATGAACTGCTTCCCATTGCTACCCATGCAGCATTGCTCACTGCTGTTTAGGACACATTGGGCCTCATGCAAGAACCAGTCCTATGAACAAGATCAGAGTTGCTGTAAAGTTTGTCTTTTTTCACTCTGGCAGAGGTAGGCTAATGACTCCTGTAGACATCAAGTCTTTATGCTAAACTAACACAAAATGCTACCCATTGGAACATTGAACATTGCACATCTTGTCTCAGTCTGAGTATGTCTGAAAAAGGGTATTTTGCCCAAACGTTGGAGTATTCCTTTAAATATTTTGTGTGTGTTATCGCACAAATTGACATATCTGATGCATCATGATGATGCATCATGATTCAGTCATTGTCAGCTGTGGTGGACCAAAACAAAATATGAAGGATAGCAGCAACAACAACAGCAAGACAGCGAGGTTATAAATTAAAGAGATACATGAAAAGATGCTTCAATCCAAATGCTTTTTTGCCTTCTTGCCCTTAGCCAATACGGTTGACTAACTGTTACCTTGCCACTGTTAGCACAGCAAACAGTTGGAGAAATTAGAGTTTGCACCACTATTTTATTCATTGTAATGATGGACTGTTGTTGAGCATGCTTATTGTAAATGTATGCATGTGGGGTCATGGCAGGGATCTGTTCACACTGATGTCAGGTATGGGTTACAGACAAAGTTGAATGTGAACAGTCAAGGCAAAAAAAAAAATCAGATCGGAAAAGTGTCAGAATTGGGTCATTTTCAGCTGCAGTGTGAGAGTTAACTATGATCAAGATTCAGTACAATATTGAGCGCTATTGTATGATGTCTGCTATCTCCAACCCAGTCAAATATATCTCTCAAATAATCCTTTTAGGGGTCAGTGACAAATAAAGGTTAGCAAGATGAGCAATTCAAAAATATTTTAAAAACTTGTTTTAAAAGCAAGCATAGGGGTTTTGTTACAATGTACATTTTGTATTCATATCATTGCATTTTGTTGGTTTCATATCATTTGAAATGACATTTGTACCATTTTTTACAAAAGGTAAGACTGAATGCACATGAAAATGTCAAATGGTGTAACCACAAAAGAATGAGAAATATTAAATATTTTATCCACCTAGAGTGTATGTAAGTGAACTTATAAAAATAATTATTTCATTTTAAAATATAACATGAAAATAGATTTTATTAGGATTATCTCTAAATTTAAATTGTATGTGTTTTTGTAGTATTGAGCAGGACATATGCTGAAAACATCTCTTGTTTTCTAAATAATCTTTGACAAATTATGTAAAAAATGTTAAAAAAAAATGTGTTATTACACTGCAATGAGGATTACATTTTATTCCACGTTAATTTTCCTGTATATTATCATATTTTTAAGAAAAATACTGGTTACGCCAATTGACACAAACCAGTTACACCACCTGTCCATGTTGCTCCTACAGTCAAAGGTAGTTGTTTTTTAAATAAACTGACACTGAAAATCAGCCATGACAGTCAAGAGGGTCAACTGAACTTAGTGTTTTATTTTATTTCAAAAAATGTCTGACAACAAGAATCATCAGGGTGAACTCATGTCTTCTATTCTTGCAGCAGGATCAGTGTTCACTCATGCTCTGTGACGAGCCACTTTTTCCTTGCTTAGTGACATCTATTGGGGAGAAGTATATTGTATTAATCATGAAATAGCAGAAATGTAATAAATTGTACTTTACAGATGTAAATTTTAATCTTTGAGTAACATTTCTCCTATTACTGAATTAATGGAGTTTTCGGTGTTTTAAAGCTGTTGTTCAACAGTTGGTGTCACTGTTCACCCACTTCATTCTGCTACATTGCGAAATTACGTACATATATTACACTATATATTGCTTAAAATTGTAAGTGAATGGAATATAAATATGCATTGAAGCTAAAGATTTTAAAAAACACCAAGGTCGTGCAACATAATGATTTTATCCTTGCCTTACAGAGCTTTGATAATAAAGTTGTGCATAAATCACCACTTTTTCAAAAAAATACAACACTGAACTCTTGAAAATAGTTCCACATAGTAAGTTAGTTTATATTACATCTTTAATCAGCATCAAAATACTGATATTTGACAAAATTGCCCTCTAACAGTAAGCTTGTAATAAGAGTCAAATGGCGTAACCGGTTACACCGTTTGACATTTTAGTTTAAAATCAAATTTGACAGGCATTATCATGGACACCTATGTATGCAAATGACCTTGGTGTGAATATTTCAAACATCATTTTTAAAGTAAATACTAATTTTTATAATTATGATGCATGATTAATGTTTTTCTGGGGTCATACCATTTGACAAGTCCAAGCATTTGACTAAGCATACCTGACAATACCCAAGAAATGTCAAATTATCATTTTAAAGAGTTACTAACCTTGGCACGCACCAGTTAGGTTCATCAGGGGTTCTTCTCTGTAATATTATTTCCTGTCACATGGTTTTCTTGCACAATATTAACAAAATAGCTCCTTGAATGGTGGTTACACCACCCTTGACACTTTAGGAAGTTGACTTGACTGACATGATTCCCCAAATTATAATATTCAAAACAATGGTGTTCCATTACTTTTATTTACTATTAAATAGTTTGAATGTAAGATTATGCCAAACTAGTTGATGGGGTGTTTTATTGAGAATTTCACCTTTTTTAAGCATGTGTAATTATTTGGTACAGAGTTTTTATGGTTACACCACATAGACATATTTGCCATTATCCCTCAAATATTCTCTCAATATTGATTAAAACCAGAAATTTTAGACTAGGTCCTCAAGAAAAGAATGTATGCAAGTAATTTGTAAGTTTATTTTCAAATTTTAACCCCTTTCTGTCTCATTCTGATTCATGAGAGAAGTTGTCATTTGTGTATATTAAATTTCTTTCGTGCAAAGGTCAGTAAAGGTCTCCTAGAATCAGAAGCTACTTAATGTTTGGTAACTGAATTTCCAAATCCATATTTACTACAGTATTATTAAAAACAAGGATAGCCGTAACCATCGAAGATGTAAATGTAGAATTGGAACAAGGATTAATGGTACTCCGTGTTCCAATTCTACATTTACATTTAGTCGTTTGGCAGATGCTTTTATCCAAAGTGACTTACAAGTGATTCTACTAAAATGTCAAGTAAAATTTGAAAAGCCACACTCACTAATTAAAGTGAAATTGAATTAAGAATAATAAAATTACATAAAATAAATGAATTAAAAATAAATCCCAAACTATAAAAACCCTGATCTTCATCATTTTTTAGGGTTCTGGAGAGTCTGTTGGTCACCATGGTAACTACAGTGGTGATATTTGTGGCATCCATGACATTGGGCGAATGTCGTGACCTGTCCTCCCCCACAACCCACAATACCACGATGATGGTAAGTATCTCCTCATTTCTACAAGCTAGAGTCTGGACTAGGATTGTGCATGAGTCCGTTTACACATGGTCATCTATTTGGTACATGTTCTAAATGAATATTCAAAGAGACAAATATTCAGCTGAAGGTGTAATAAACATTGAAGTGTAAATATTCAGTGCAAGGTCTAAATGAAAATATTAGTATTTAAATATTCACATACATTCAGTGCATGCTAAAACAGTGGACAAAAACAATGGACAGAACTGCTGTCTAGAGGTTACATAATAGGGCTATAAGATTAACTGAATTTGTGATTACATTGCGATGTAATAGAACACAATTTTCAAAACGCGAAGGCTGCAATTATTGGCCATGCGGGATTTAACGTGAACACATGCTACCCTCACTTGACATGCCAGTGAGAGCAGTAGCCTACATGAAGACAACTTGCCATGCTATGCATTGATTTGTCCGCATGAGAATGAGGGGACTTAAAGGATGATTCCATTTTTTTAACCCTATTTTCCCCTCTGTCTGGGTCTAAACGATTAATAGGAACAAAAAGTTTTGGAATCAGTGCAGTATTGAGCGAGGACCTTATAACCGGCAACCACAGAACACGGCTGTAACGTAATCCAATGGGGCAACCTTTCCTCGTCAAAGCACATCCACTAAAAGTGCTTGTTTTGCCACTGACAGGGTCAGATTAATATTATAAGTCTCTGACAACATTATGGAAAGTGCTGGCACTCAGTGCGCATTACCTTCCCTCTGTCTGCAGTAGGTCTCTCCACTCTTGGAACAACATTTTACTGTAGGCAAAGTGCATTGGTATAGAACCTCCCTCTCTTGACAGTAATGGTCCAAATAGTTGCTACAGACCTGATGGTCTGCCAGGTGCAGTGTCCGGACAGGAGTGTTAGCATCCATTTGTAGCACAACTAGCCACAGCTTCAGCATGTCCCAACCCAACAACGGTAGTCTATGAAAGCTGCGCGAAGACTGGTGCGATATTCTGTTGGCACAACTCAGAAATGTGCAAAGACAAACCACTGTTAATTTCTTTTATCTTTAGATAACACTCAGCTACACTTAAGATAACACTAAGCTAACACTAAGCTATGCACTAAGCTATGCCGGTTATAGCGTTCTCGCTCAATACTGGACTGATTCCAAAACTTTTTGCAGCTGGCCTGTAAGTAAATAATTGAGTCTAAGTAAGTAAGTTTAAGCAAGTAAGTAAGTTTAAGCAAGTGAGTGTGTAGGTAGGTATAAGTAACTAAGTTTAAATGTAAGTAAGCGAGTATGTAAGTGAACTTTTTACAGTCCATAAAAGTTGCAGTTATCTGCCAGAACCTGCTACACGGACCAAATGTCACATGATTTCTATAATCCCACGGATGAAAGGAAGGGAGCTTACTGTGTGTGTAGTAGCTGAAGCTAGGAGCCGGATTCGAAAAGCAGAATCGGAATCAGAACTGGAATCGATAAAATTCAAACGATACCCAGCACATTCAACAACACTGTAAAAAGTGTCAGAGGCTGATGGAATCTGTCAACAGCTGGGGGTAAAAATAGGTTCAATAACCTGATGCTTCACCACTGTAAAAAATTAAGTATAAAACAGATGTCGCTATTTCATATATTAGTGGACTAATTTGCCTAATCTTCTCTGGTCTTTGGACGTGGAACAAGATCAAAGCCATCATGGAAAACCCCTCTCACTCTCTCTACAACCAGTTGTGGCACAAAGCAATAACAGCTATCTACTTTATATAGACACTGTGTCCCAAACAGCCTGGCGGAGATCTGCACTCTACTGAGTGCATTGCTGTAGTTGTTAATATTGTTGGTGAGTTTATTGTTAATATTATCATCTGCAGTAATATTGATAACAGTAATACATATGATTGGACTCAGAGAGATGCTGAATCCATGTTTGAGCTCATTTGAAAATGAAAAGGCAATAATAATTTACACACCTAAAGTTAATGTTATAATACACAAATGTACATTGTTTGTAAAATATTAGAGCCTCTTTGTGTTTGACAACTAACATTTCTATGGAGGGGCTCTGACAGGCACAGCACTGGCTGTTCTCGTGTGTCCTAGTGTGACTTTTCTTTATTTGAATCCAGTGAAGGCAGTAGCTTTTAGAATTATTTTCACTGAGTACTTGTTTTTTGCTTGTTTTTTACTTGTTGTTTGTCTTTTGTTGTCCCGAAGTTGGGCAGCTTCATAATGCTTTTTCCTGTCATTTTCTCTGTCATTGGTGCTTCCCAGAGTGTGCTCCCACAAAGAACGATTCCACAGGTCGTTTGTTCCTACCCTGTATAATGACCAACCAGAGCTTCTCCTAAATTAGTGTCCCTACCAGTGGTAAGCGATGTTGTAGAAAGAGCAAGAAAGTCTGCATAGGGAGTAGGTTGGCGTGGTGGATGGGTCAACAAAACACAGGACTTTACATGGGTCACCCATATTCGAGTCCTGAGTGAAGCGAGACCGGTGTTTGTTTCCGAGTGTTTAGGTTTCTTTTTCAGTCTCATTTTTTTTGTTTCTGCGTGTTTATTATTGTGACCATGATGACGAAGGTCCTTACTGTAACCTTACCCTAACCTTAACCCTAACCTTTTCCTAAATTTAACCAAGTAGTTTTGGTTTTAAAACGTAATCAAACGGTGAGCATTTAGAGAGTTGCTTGTGCGCATGCGTGCTGCGGCTTTAAGAAACTGTCCTGTCTGTTGTGAGTCATATTTGAGGTTAGCAACCTACTAGTGGCACACTACTCTGAATGAAGCAACAACAAACACTGCATTGCCTGTGCGATAAAGAGCTGTAAGATGCACTGTGTATGGAAGTTGTTGTTGTGGTTTGTTTTCAGGTGGGTGTCAGAGAAGACATAAACTCTACCATTCGCCAGTTCTTCTGTCCCAACAAGACCTACAATGACATGGCCACGCTGTTCTTCAATCCCCAGGAAGCTGCTATCCACCAGCTCTTTCACCAGGATGGTGAGATGGGCTAACACAATC
>OMKZ01035522.1:27766-43804 GCA_900302535.1 Neoniphon sammara | reverse complement strand
CTTCTCCAGCCCAGCTGAGGCATTAAATTATGACTGAATAGGCAAGTGTTAGCTGGTGGACTGTCAGAGCTGTCTTTTTGTGTACTTTCTGGTGTAGATAAGACGTTCTCATTTCTCCTATGGCACCTCTCAGTTGTCTACTGTATCTGGAGGGCATAGTGAGACCTGGCTGTTGAAGAGGCTATGTTATTATAGTCTTACGTCTGTGTTTATTATAACTGCCCCTAATCCACTTTAAATGAACCTCCCCCTGACACTGTGAGCTGCTGCACGTGGGCTGAGCGCTGATTGAGGTGGAGAGATTTCAGCCTCACAGCAGAGAACCAATTGGAAAGGACTACTGTTGCTGTTAACACTGTACTGCAGCGGCCTCATCTATCAGAAAAACACTATTGTAGAAAACATCTTGGTGCAAAAGTTTCCACTACTTTGTCTTTTCTTGTCATTTCCAATTCTGTTCAGGATACTTTTCGACCTGATTAAAGGATTGTACATCCAAGACAGATAGAAAGACAGACAGATAGCATACAAGGCCCATTTGATACTTTGTCCACTTCTGTCATTTTTCCTGTGAGCCACAGTTCAAGACATGGGACTGGAATGACGGCCGGGCAGAGGGAGGGTGCAGCACTGGTACTGGATTCTCTCTCACAGGATGCCAGGCATATTGTGTAATGTTTGGGGAGCCTCTTGCCACTCATCAAGCAGTGATAATGGAGTCTGATAAAAGGGCTTGCCACCCAGGTTGCTTTAATAAACAGGAGTCAACAGGGAGCATTTCTCACTCTCTGGCATAGACTGTGCAGACCAGACGGTCGTCCTAACGGTATCATCATCATCTGTCTGCTGAGGCCATCGCTGTCTTTGACATGGGGTGTGCATCTCTGTTGCAGGAGTCCTATCGACAAGTGATGAAGATGAGGCCAAAGGACCTGTGGAAGAGACTGATGGTGAAGTTTAGAGGAGAAGAAGGGCTTGACTATGGAGGAGTGGCCAGGTAAGATTGAACTGTAAACACTTTATACACTGAGATCTGCCTCCCACTGATGAATTGTCAGTGCACACAACTTGCTCATTATTGTTTCCTGTGTATCACAACTATAATTGAATGGATATATTTGGTGTGTCTGTCTTCCTTTGTCTTCCCCTGCTCCTTCTGTGGCTCACACTCCCTGTCCATCTGTGCGCTGATCTTCGTGCAGGGAGTGGCTCTATCTGCTGTCGCATGAGATGCTGAACCCTTACTACGGCCTGTTCCAGTACTCCCGTGACGACATCTACACACTGCAGATTAACCCTGACTCTGCTGTCAACCCTGTGAGTCACAGACAGAGCTTCACGCCACTGACGACACATAGACAGTGGCCTCTTTAGTTCAATGAGTTCAGCATGGCATTGACACTCTTAACTGTGAGAGTGTGTACTCCCTCCTGGGTCTACCCAAGCTAAAAATGTGTGCACTCCTGTGACTGTAAGGGAGTTTGAATAAGAGGATCCACCAAATGGCATTTATTATATTTAATGCCAGTCACCCAGCCAGCTAATCAACCATGAGCTCATCTCAGAGGAACCACTTAGATTTAAATTTTTTTGTCTTTTTTGCAATCGGTTGTCAAATAGGCATATGGTGTATGTATATCTGATGGTTAGCATGATGTGAAATGGCAAAAAAAAAGTCATTTTATATTTCAGTGTGACCTTTACCACTGCTGTCAAGCCACCAGAGACACTCTCAGTGATAGATTTCTTATATTAGTGATGCCATGGTCGAACTGCTCTGTTGAGACAGGTTATTTCCTCCTTTTATCATGCAGGATTGGTTCAATCTTTCAAAGGGATATTGTTTTACAATTGCAGTGGTTTAATATTCAGCTATCCACCTCAGAGTAATAATCTCAGACAGTGTAATAAGTTCCCTCTGTGAGAGAGGTACAGTAGATGTTTAATATAGTCTAGAAAAGAACAGAATCTTAAGTCACACTGACACTAAGGTGCTGCCAGAGGATAATTTAATTCAGATGTCTAAAGAGAAAAAAAAAAACAAGTTCATTCAGAGACTAAAAAGGTTGTTGTCTCACCTTTTAGGAGCACTTGTCGTATTTCCACTTTGTGGGCCGCATCATGGGCATGGCAGTGTTCCACGGCCACTACATAGACGGAGGTTTTACCCTACCCTTCTACAAGCAGCTGCTGGGTAAACCCATCACCCTGGATGATATGGAGTCGGTTGACCCTGACCTGCACAACAGCCTCGTCTGGATCCTGTATGTAGAAGATAAAACTCTTTATGTGAATGTTTTTATTGACTTTTTCATGTGAATGAAATAAAAAGAGGATTTATGAGCCAGTACCAGCAAGGGCTACATATGTTTTGTGTTGTACCATGTGAGTTTCTGTCAGTGCATTTTTTATGACCCTACTCTGCCCAAACAGCATTTATGATAGCTATTTCTGTGCTTTACCAATACAAGCTACAAGTAGGTATAGAAGTAACGCCTTCTTTAACTTGCTAAAGAAAACATACATCTCACTATTTACCAGTTGATACATGTTGTCCTTATCAAAACCTTTTCCTCATACACTAGGATGACAGCGCCCCCCAGGGGCTTTGAATAATTCTTACCTCAGTGGTTTATGACCATGTGCCATGTAGCCATGTGTATGCAGGTTTTCATCTGAGCCAAACACTTTGCTTTGCACACCTTCAGACAGAGTCTATGGAGCTAGTGAAACCAATTTCTGTAGTGTTTGATTGGATTGAAAAACTGGAGAACGTTCTTCAGTGATATTAAAGTACCTAAACCATTGTTGGCTTTTTTTTTGCCCTTATTTTGCATTACAATATGTACCAAAAGTGACTTTGCAAAAAAGCTGTTATTAGCCTTTAAAAAATTCCTTTACAAATGTTAATCTGTTTTTAGGGACAATGACATCACAGGTGTGCTGGATCACACCTTCTGTGTAGAGCACAATGCTTATGGGGAGATCATCCAGCATGAGCTCAAGCCCAATGGTAAGAGCATCCCCGTCACCCAGGACACCAAGAAAGAGTACGTCCGGCTCTATGTCAACTGGCGTTTCCTGCGGGGCATCGAGGCCCAGTTCCTGGCTCTGCAGAAAGGCTTCAATGAGGTCATCCCCCAACACCTGCTCAAAGCCTTCGATGAGAAGGAGCTCGAGGTACTTGACTCTATTTTGCATATCCCCAGCTCTCTTAGCATACACTCATAGCTTTTCTTCACATGTAAAGGTCAGACAGCATGATTTTCCCTCATCCTGCATAACAAAATTCCTCCCCTTCCTTTCTTTACTTCCAGCTGATTGTATGCGGCCTGGGTAAAATCGACATCAACGACTGGAAGTCTAACACACGGCTGAAGCACTGCACCCCAGACAGCAACATTGTCAAATGGTTCTGGAAAGCTGTGGAGTCCTACGACGAAGAGCGCAGGGCCCGGCTGCTGCAGTTTGTGACCGGCTCCTCCAGGGTCCCCCTGCAAGGCTTCAAGGCCCTCCAAGGTGAAAATGCAGACATAATAATCGAATTCTGTTTGTCTGTTCTATTTGTTGTTAATTGGAATTTTTATCCAGGAAATACATGGTCACCCGTAATGGTGGGTTGACACCACAAAACAACCTCAGTCAAGATTAGGGATGGGCCAGTATAGGCTAATAATCGACTATAATAATTGGTCAATACCCAACAATTCAACAAGCTATATTTTTATTTCATTACTTTGTACTGCTGATGTTCAGAGCTTATTTATCACTTGTCTTTTTGTGACAATACCAAAGCTGCCTAAATCCATCAGTTTTATTAAGGTGCAAACCTGTCTTAAATATGTCCTGTTAAAGTTTCATCTAGAATATGTAGTGATGCAGAAATTATAAAGTAGACCGAGGCTACAGGTCAGTGTTCAACAGGAGCACAAGGCAGAAACAGACCAGAAAGATCTTTTACATTGCTTGAGACTTGAGACTTTGGTCAAACTGCTCTCCGTTGTGAGAAAATTCACTGCTTCACTTGTTTTGCGTGGCCACACTTCGTTGGCGCACGAGTGTGACGGCACACAATAGTGACATTAAAGGCATACTCTACAAGAGCAATATTCATAAAGTTGAAATATTATGGCGGCAGCAACTGAGAACAATAAATAGTATATATTCTACAAATAAATAAATGAATGGCTAGAAAGTTTTGACAGTTGGGGTTTTTGGTGATGTTGGTGCTAAGTAAAATCTTAACAAGTTTCCAGAATGTTGTCTGGAGCGTTATGCCGTTCACCATGATAAACACATGCTTCTGAATAATGTCATAAAGTGGATGGTGTTGACGAGTTATACACACACATATAGTATTTGACAGGTGCTGGATAGTAAAAGGTAAAAAATAAAGAGAGAACACATGGTTTTTGTGTTTCTTAGCGTGATTTCTTTTTCATCCTTAAATGTAGTCCAGGGAGTGGTGTTTTGGGTTAGTGCCATTCCTGTGTATGAGGTTTGGTGTGAACTTCGGCGTGCATGAGATGAAGCTTGGTCAGTATGCTGACGTATTGCCAGGTCATGCAGTTGGGGTACTAAACTCAAAAAGAGCACCAAACCCCTCGTGCATGAAGGCGAAGCAGAGTAGTCTTTCCAGTCCCTCACCTGTACACAATGTCCTCCTCATTCACCACCAGCTCTGTCTGCACAGTCGGGAGGTTTTGTGGAGGTGTGTATGGGATTCTTTGCTTCTCTCCGAGTGTCTGTGTCTCTGGGTTTCTCTGGCCTCGGATGAACCCTGAGTGTGAGCGGAGTGCAGTGGTTCAGTGGGTCCATGCTGGCAGACAGCACTGCCCTGAGACAGAGGACCCAGGCATGTGGAGTACACCGTGATCCACTGCTCTTCCTGTCTGACAGTCAGGCAGCCCCCTTCCACACCTTACATAACATGGCCGTCCTTCCTCCGTCAAAACAACCCAAAAACAGCACATACAAACCTGGTGCCCTCGTATTGTTTACACATTGCGAGTGCATGTACATGGATAAAACATTGTTTGGATTCCAAAACCTGTGTGCATGCCTGTAGTCATGGAGGTCAGTGGGACAAACCATAATCTTTGTCTTTGTCGCCTTAAATTAAACTTTTGACCATAATATTTAAAACACAAGATGGTTACCATTGACTTCAATTAATGTAGCATTGGTGTTAATGAAGACAACACTTCTATACTTCATAAAAATACCATGCATACCTGTTTCACCTGGCTGTTGGTGCACTCCCAGAGCCATCTGAATATTTCAAGAAAAGCAGAAAGTGATAGCACCAGTAATAGTACTTACAGTTTTGAGGTAAGAACATCAAGGGACACAAAAATTGGTGTGATCTATAAACATGTTTTCACCTGTGTCACGAAGTACCTAAAGGGTCATAGTGCTTCATTACGCACAAGCATAATGGACAGTAATGACAGTGATTTCAGTGGTTTCATCAAAGCAGTCAGTCATTCACGTAAGATGTAGGTCACACCACCATGTAAAAGCAAGAAAACATTTGATTTCCAGCATTTACCTGTGTGAGAAAGATGTCAAATGATAGCTCACAGGTCTTAGAAACCTGATGAATGAACAACATAGACAAATATTAACTATGAACTTGAATGAAAACATGTTAAAAAATGACATGACCCGGTCTACAGTGACAATATAGTCTAGATGGCCTCACCGTAACAGCCAACATTTTTGCAGACATTTTTGTCTCACCTCATTGAATTCAAAGTCTGCAGACACAGGATCCATAGTTTGTGTGGGCGTAGAGTTAAGCACATTCTCAGATTTCTATAAATCTCAGACTGTGTGGAAATATGTATACACACCATTTTTATATGTGCCCAGTCTTTACAGTATGTGCCTGACCCTGTCAAATGCTGACCACGGTACACAGTAGAAACCAGGTGTGTGCGCGCTTCCATTGTACTTTAACTGTTGGTTTTCATACAGGTGCTGCCGGCCCACGGCTTTTCACCATCCACCAGATTGATGCCAGCACCAACAACCTGCCCAAAGCCCACACCTGGTGAGGAATCTGTCCATACTATGATACTTTCCAGTCCAGGGGCACAATGCATGCCTTTGAGTCAGAGGGGAATAGTGATGTTGAATCTACAGAGCGTTTCTATTTTGCTGTAGTTTTTCCCTTGTTTAATTAATTTTTTTACTTTACTATGGAAGGACTTTGCAAATTTCCTTGTCAAACATTTTTATATTCATGTCTACTTGGATCTGCAGTTTGCATCAATGTAGTCATTTAGGTTTTTCCATGTTTAGTCTGTTGGAGCTTCCACTGAAAGACCTTGATATTCACGTCTGTTATCCCTCTCTCTTTTTCTAGTTTCAATCGGATTGACATTCCTCCATATGAGCACTACGATAAACTGTATGACAAGCTGCTCACTGCCATCGAGGAGACATGTGGCTTTGCCGTAGAGTGAGTCACTGACGCAGACGGGTCGGCAACGACCAGGAGCAACACCGTTTGGCCATGATCAGACCCCCCACTAATCAGTCCACTCAGACGGGGGTAATCCACGGCTGCCTCACCCAGGGACTCCCATCCTTACCAGGGACATGTGGCCAGGCCAGGGGAGGGCAGGCAGAGAAGACCAGAAAATGTTGTCTGACTCTGTCTGGGGTTTCCTAGACCAACCCCCTTATTTTTTTAGCATTAAAAAGGATTTTTTCAGCTGCTAATAACTCAGACTATTTACTAACTTGTGGAACCTGCAAAAATTGCTGGCTGTTCCCTTTTTTTGTAAGTTCATTTTAGCATTAAAAAATAGACAGTATTCCATGTAGCAGTTCACCATCTTACCAAGCAGAACGTAAAGTCAGTCCATTCTGAAATGATTGCCGCATTAACAAGACTGGTTTGCTAGAGTACAGGGTTATTGTTGGTTGCCACAGCCTCTCAAACACTCATTTTGGATGCAAAGAGCGCATTAGGGCCGTTTGGTGCCTCCTAGTGATCAAATCGGGGCGATCAGTAACACCAAGGCTGGACAATGGGGATTGCATCCGAATCAGAAGGCAAGGCTAGAGACTGTATCCAGAGTTAGATAGTGCCCTACTGTTTACAACCCAAAGACAACAGCAGAGAGCTCTGCTCCTCAGCTGCTGCCCAACAACCAGCGCTGCATTCCCAGAAACCTATTTCACAAGTTTGACATCTAGTTTTGTTTGAAAATAAATGAATGAATAGCTTGAAATGTGTTATTTTTATATAATGGGAAAATGGAAAAAGAAACAATAAAATTCTATATAATATATATAATTTATTGCTTATATTCCAGAAATCTTTTTCCATTATTTCAGAAAAAAAATAAAAGCTTTTAAATGTTACATGTTACTGTTTAAATTATAAAGAAAAAAACAATTTGTGAAAACAGAATTAAGCTTGACTGAATTTTACTTAGATTGCTGTGGTTGAATTCTTGACAGCCTCTCATGACGTGAGGAGAGCTACGTCTTAAGGGCAAATACACAAAATGTCCTCTGAGTGCCATAATAGTTTTGAATGAATGAAACTTTGCAAATATTAAGCTGACCCTTTAAATTCTAGTAATTTCATCTTGGAGCTCTATATGGTGATGTGCATATGATGTGTTTCCCTTGTATTGCCCCCTTCTTTTTTCTTTTTTTTTTTACAGTTCATTATTTTTAGTTGGTCTATATTATTGTCACTAGCATGAAACTTATCACTGCTTCCTAATGGTATTCTCTTCAACATGCAGGAGTCCAAAGTCCATCATATCCAGAGCAAATATAACCTATACATGTGCTGCCTGTGTATTGTCAGAGAAAAGAACAACCTCTACTACCTTATGGTCAAAGCCATGTGGTGCTAAATAAATGTACACATTTGTCTTATGTACTATTGGTAACCATTGACATACTACTACTGCTTAAAATGCACAATACACTACCCACCCTCATCCCTGTTTGTGGCCACAGAAAAATATTTTGCAAATATCACTCAGACCACTAGTTAGCCACGTTCTCAGGAGATGTCACATGTAGTTTTGTAGAGTCATCTGGGAACCGACAAGAACATTGTGACCCCTTGTTTCAGTTTCTTGAATGTTATGTTGACGAACCTGTTGCATGTCTCCATATGGGCTTTCGGTTGAAAGCGACATGAATGAGATGAACTCCTGTTTTTACCCTGCTATACAGTCCTATCAGTAGTGTTTTATTTTGGGGGGGAGGGGGAGCGGGTCTTTTCTACGATTTCAGACAAAATTCATGAATGTTTTCAAAAAGATGCTGCCTGTCTAGCAATCTCTATGACCATGGACTGTTCTTAACGTTTGCATACACTTAAAAAAAAAGAAAAAAAAATGTTCATTTTGTTCTTATGTAGGCTAGATAAGTGTATGCAAAGTGAAGTGTCCTCAGATGGTGCTTTGTACAGTAATAAGATATTGTTCATATATGTGGATCACACAACCTGTAATTTATCTTTAACTTAAGTAGAAAAAGATTTTCTTAAAATGAAAAAAAGGAATTGCACACGTACAGAACTTGGTTGCCAGGTGTATGGCAACCTCTATACCAGATATGGACTGATCAAATTTATATGTAAACGTATTCATTTACCCTCAAGTCCTGTGCACAAGCAGATTGCTCTACTGTCTTGTTTCCTACACTATGTCACTCAGCATTGCCCCATAGCTGCCTCTCATTGAAGAACTGAACTTTATATTAACAAGTCAAAGTTGAGATGCAGCTCTTGGTTTCTTTATTTTCATTTTTTTTCTTTTAATTTTATTTTATTAGCATGATCCATTAGCAGGACTATATCTCTTATAGCTGACTGATGCAATTGATGTATGTTAACACTATCATTTTGTAAGAGTATTTTATTTTTGTGTGTAATTAGTTCTAATTAAACTTGCCTTTGTCTAAAGATACAAGGCCTTGTACAAAGATGTCATGTCTTTTTTTCTCTCTTAAGTCGTAAAAGACTAGTATCACTATTATTATTTACATTTGAATTTAACCAGGTAGTGCCATTGAGATGAAAAAGATAAATATCAACAGATGGAGCCTAGAAAACACACCAAATAACCATAATGAGTATAATAATAGATTATACACATGATCAGGGGAGTAACACACCTATTTTCATCAAGTATTGAACCGGTGTAGACTTTTTTTAAGTTCATTATGGCCTAATCAGTACCACTCTCTATCCCTTACAGTAATTTTGATAGTCATTGTCAAGTGGGGGATGGAAACATTCACGTGATGTTCAGCATTTGAATGAGAAAGCCATGCATGTCCTGAGCTATCCAGCTGGTTTCATCACACGTGCTCGGCCACCCACGGTAAGCCAGAGGCCGAGAGGGGGTAGGTGCATCAGATAAAGAGAAAATGTAAAGCAGAAGCGCTCTGAAAGAAAAGCGGCAAGTGGCTTAAATGTATGCGTCGTATGTAAACGTGGAGTCAAGTCACTGTACTGAGAAAAAGGTCAGAGTTCTGCCAAAAGTCAGCCTCCTATACATTTGATTTTTACGTCAATATTATTTTTTAACAACATGATTATATTCCCAGAGCGGATAAAATCTACAATTAAAATTTTATATTTCAGACCATATGTGAAGATCAAAAGTCACTTTTAGTTCATTTGTCCAAAATAAAAACACTGGCTTACTTTAGGCCTATAAGCCTAGATAGGACTGTTTAGTGCGCTGTGATGGAAGTTTAACCTTTTCTTTTATGATCTACATCAAAAACAAAAACAGAAGACAATAACAAACTGGGGACACGGATACATTCCATAGGGATACATCACTACAAACAAATACACATTTTGCTTTGGGGCTCTCAATCCCTGTTCATTCCTCTATTGACGTCACTTATCGTAATTACAGCGGAAGTAACCGGATAACCAGTTTCTGTCTCGAACATATACGTCCGCCAACATTTTTTTTAAAACCCACATCAAACAACACTAAAAAGACACAGTCTTTCTTTTTAATTGTAACAGAAAATGTAAAATATTGTTTAAGTCATTGATTCGCCAAATTCGCCACTATGTCATTACTTTGATTACTAACCTAAATGTATAGATTTTGTTTAATGAAACCTCTCCTCTATGAAGTTGTCCCAACTTAAAATATATGCTGTACAGGACCACGGGACCGTAGCTACAGTTAAAGAAGCAGTTTGACTACAGACACTGTTGTGGTCACTCGATTGTAACAGCACTATTGAAAGCTAAAGCTAAAAAAAAATAGTACCGCGGATGAATACATCAGAGGTGCGTGGTGTGAGCGTTACATTTCCTCTTGCTATATAAGCCGGGCCTCATTTTTAAATTACCGGCATTTCAGCGAAACCACTGCCGGGGCTGGGATTTTTAGTCAGGAGTTCGATCCGTACTGTAATATATTTATCTTGTTTTTATTTATATCAACTGTTTACAATATGCCGGGATACTCCGACAGAGATCGTGGTAGAGACAGAGGGTAAGTTCCTTTTCTTCATGATTTAGACGAGGTTTCCCCTCGTGTGGTCTCGTAGAAATGGCTGACAAGAAACGGCAGTGGAAAACTAAGACAGTCCCATTTGAGTGCTTTATTTTTGCGGAAATGGTCTTAATATGATGTTACAATTGTAAACAGTAGCTACAGTTAAGCGCTTTGTTTTACCACAAGGAGACTCAAGACTGAACGAAACCCGGTGCCGTTGTCTTTGGTTCAAGGCCTTGTCTGGCCTCGTGCCCCGTTACAGCGGCAGTTAACGTTAGCTTAAATTTCATTGCCCTTGGAGACCCTTATCCTCAGTATTGGTTGTATATAATGTTAGCCTGATTTCGTCCTTGTTTTTACTAGCCAACTACACAATTCGTTGCTATACCCATGCCGCTGACTACTCAGTTGTGCAATATTTGTTATACTAGCGACCGGTAGTGTTCCGGTTAGCTTGTCGGCTTTTCGCCATGTGGCAGCATGAATGCGGATACAAAATGCCGGCCGGGTTTCCATTGTTCCTCTGCTGGCTGGAAAGTATATGGCAGCTTTATAATCTCACAACATGACGCAGACGAAAATGGGCTGTGTGGAGCTTTTCCTCTGCTGGTTGAGAATTAACTGCGCATTTAGTTGTGCTTTAACCGTTTCTCCCTAGGTGAATTGATCTGTTGATCATGCCATGAAATAACTTCTTTAAGTCAAACCACTTAAAGCAACTATTGTTGCTTCAAATGACCTGAGACAGCCCGACCATGCGCAAATCTTTAAAACTTTTCCATTGTTGTAGTTACGGCAGCGGCCCTCCACGTTTTGGTGGCAGTCGCGGTGGCGGAGGCGGAAAGTATGGAAACCCCGGTGAACGGCTGAGAAAGAAACACTGGAACCTTGACGAACTCCCCAAATTTGAGAAGAACTTCTATCAACAACACCCGGACGTTACCCGTAGATCACCGGTATGTACTCACATGGGTTTCCCCAGTACTGTTCATTTGGAAGTGTTATGTAACACTGCTGGCATGTGTTCCTCCTGCACGTGGCCAGGAGTTGCACAATCAGTTGTGTCCACTGTTCCACTATAAAGTACATGGCACTGATATCTTGGCAGAAGTTCATTTGGTTTATGCTTTCTTATCTTGCAGCAAGAAGTTGAGCAGTACAGGAGAGCCAAAACTGTAACAGTGAAGGGGAGAGAGTGCCCAAATCCCATCATGAAGTTTCATGAGGCCAGCTTCCCCTGTAAGTTCAAAGGATTGTTTGAATACTTCTGAATGGAAACTTTGTCTGAGATGTATCATAGTTGCTTATTTTTCCTTATTTCCCCTGTTAGCCTATGTAATGGATGTGATCAACAAACAAAACTGGTCTGAACCAACACCCATCCAAGCTCAGGGGTGGCCTCTAGCTCTGAGTGGCAAGGATATGGTCGGCATTGCACAGACTGGCTCTGGCAAAACGCTCTCAGTAAGTCATATGTTCTCTCACGCTGTCAGCATTGATTTCAGCTCATGTGCTGTTGCTGATCTGACCTAGTAAGCACAGATCAATGAAGCATTTGTTGGCCATGATCAATATCACACTTGTCTAACACGCAAAAGTAATTCTGTAATCTCTTTACTCTGCAGTATCTGTTGCCTGCGATCGTGCACATCAACCACCAGCCATTCCTAGAACGCGGAGATGGACCTATTGTAAGTCATTTTATTGAACATTATTCAAAATAACACTGCAAGTTAAAGGGAAATTACCACTCAAAGAATAAAATTATAACCCTGTTCTGAAAACAGTGTGCTACAATGCACCAGGTGTTTAAACAGTGTGCTACAATGCACCAGGTGTTTGATACTTGTCATGCACAGAGACAAATGTTGATCCCAACCTTAAAAGTTGAATCTGCAACTACCTGTCAAGGCAAACTTAATGAATACCCATATTTTTTTCCTTTGTACAGTGCTTGGTGCTAGCCCCCACCCGCGAGCTGGCACAACAGGTACAGCAGGTGGCTGCAGAGTATGGCAGAGCTTCTCGCCTTAAGTCTACCTGTATCTATGGAGGAGCACCCAAGGGACCCCAGATCCGTGACCTGGAGAGAGGTATTTGTCACTCTTGTTGGCACAAAACTTGCTTTCTCTTGTAAAAAAAAAAAATGTTCATATCTACACTCAGCATGCCCTTTTTGTGGAAGTATTTTGACGTCATTATGGCTCCTCTGTTTAAGGTGTCGAGATCTGCATTGCCACACCTGGCAGGCTCATCGACTTCCTGGAAGCAGGAAAGACAAACCTTCGTCGGTGCACTTACCTTGTGCTGGATGAGGCTGACAGAATGCTTGACATGGGCTTTGAACCACAGATCCGGAAAATTGTTGACCAAATCAGAGTAAGTATCCAGTGCTACCTTGAATGACTGAGCGGCTTTTCAGTGGAAGTTTTTATAGATGGGTGGTTGTACTATCATATGTTTTGCCGACACTAGATGAGACATTTTTTGATTGTGTCAAAAAGGGAATGCGTTTCTGCATGTTAACCCTGTGCCCCCTCTGTCCCACAGCCTGACCGTCAGACTCTGATGTGGAGCGCCACTTGGCCTAAAGAGGTCCGCCAGCTGGCCGAAGACTTCCTGAAAGACTATGTCCAGATCAATGTTGGAGCACTGCAGCTCAGTGCCAACCACAACATCCTGCAGATAGTCGATGTCTGCAACGATGGAGAGAAGGAAGACAAGTGAGTATTGCGCATGTCGAAGCAGAAATGTTGTTACAGCTGATTGTTCTAGAAAACATCGGCTAGGTTTCATGTAGCGGTATAACAAACAAGTTCTTGACCCTGGAATAAACAACTTGTAATGACTGCGATACATTTTGTTTTGTTTAGACTCCTCCGTCTACTAGAAGAAATTATGAGTGAGAAGGAGAACAAGACCATCATTTTTGTAGAGACAAAGAGGCGGTGTGATGACCTTACCAGGAGGATGAGGAGGGATGGGTATGTATTGAATTTGACTGCTGATTTACTGTTTTAGGGTTTACTTTTTGTGATTTTTATGTAGTAACCTGAAGTTATTAACAGTGAAATTGTCCTATTTATCAGGTGGCCAGCAATGGGTATCCATGGAGATAAAAGCCAACAGGAAAGAGACTGGGTTCTAAATGGTAAGTTTACAACTCAGTGTTAATTTAAGCCTTCGTACTTACAGGACATCTTTTCCAATGCACTTTTGTTTTGTGTTTTAGAGTTCAAATATGGAAAGGCTCCAATCCTCATCGCTACTGACGTTGCCTCCAGGGGTCTAGGTTAGTATCCTTTTTGATCTCCTGTACACTGTGTATTTCAGAAAGAAAGTGCATTTGCTTTCTTTAACTCTTCTGCTTCTTTCTGAGTTTCTCCCCTTACCTGAAGGAGCAGTCTGTATGGCAGGGCCTTGGCATGACAAGCCCAGGTCTCCAGAGGGGGAAGGAGGATTCTTGGAGGTGTCCTGACTGGGGAGGCACGGGTCCCCCAGTCATGCAGATATACAGAGGTGACAAGGCCCGAGTGCAGCATATCGCGCTGGCCTGCCTAAAAAGGGGGGCAAGATGAGGGCTGGCCACAGTTCCTCCCCCATATCCTCATCTGTTCTCTGGCAGTGGTTTGGACTGCTTCACACCCAGGCTCTTATCAGTCCCAGCTCAAAGCCCAGCTACACTGTCTCCCACTGAGTTGTGGAAGGTATTTCTTTAGAGTCAATGTAAAGCATGGGTGGCGTAAATGTTGCAGTTTCCTAAACTCATCTCGAAAGAGTAGTCTGTCAGATCGATCATGCCTTCACCTCTGTAATGACATGGCTACTGGCGCTTTTGGTGACAGTGGGACATGCTAGTTGGCCAGAGACAAAATCCAAGCTCACACTCCTCCCTCGCCTGCGTTTCAAAGTCATGTCGAGACCTGCCAGCGAGAGACATTATGATCAAGTGAACACTGGGTCTGGAAATAACTTGCCATGACGAGAGTGGAGAAGCACTCTTTCATTTTGGGTCAAGGGAGCGACTGGCTCCTTTTTTAGGCTTCCCTCAAATTGGCTCAGGCCCACAGTTTCTACAGTATGGGCTTTATAGCCAGCTTCTCGAGTGTGCGTGACAAAGGGACCTTGATCTACCATGTTAAGTCCTAGTTTATGCACACGAGGAGACAGTACTGTGCACAGAGGCACCTGAGGGTCACTTGACAATATGTGGGGCGTGTGCTGCAATGGGAATGGACTAGTGATTGCATACTCCTAAATGGTAAGACTTCTGATCCATTCTTTTTGAGGGTGGTTTGGCCGTGTTTCAAGAGGGGAGGGTTTTTGTTTTATCCCACCGGATTGGAAGCAAATGGAGTGTGCATCGTTTCTCTTTTCCCACCGTAGTCTCCCCGTGGAATTAATGTTTATCTGGGGTTCTGTCTAATGTCCATTTTTTGCAGCCTTATGGATTACGCAGCTACACCCATTCCAAGGCAGTACTAACTTTGCTCTGTTTTTTGATCTGGTTGTTGTGGTGGTGCTGGTGCGCATCTTTGCGTGCTCTCCTCCTCTCCCTTTATGCCACACCGCAACACAATCTTACAGATGTTGAGGACGTGAAATTTGTCATCAACTATGACTACCCCAACAACTCTGAGGACTATATCCACCGCATTGGCAGAACGGCACGTAGCCAAAAGACCGGCACAGCCTATACCTTCTTCACCCCAAACAACATGAGGCAGGCCAGCGACCTCGTCTCTGTGCTCCGTGAGGCCAACCAGGCCATCAACCCCAAGCTCCTCCAAATGGCAGAAGACAGAGGAGGTAAATCCAATTGGTGAGATACCGAAACTGTGGTGTAAACTACAGCCACTTTTTTTGTTTCTTCATTTTTCTTGCTGCTTTTTTATTTTGAGAAGTGGATGGGTTCACCACAATGGAGTTATAGGTATCAAACCAATTGTATCGACTGTTAAGAGAACACAATCGTGTGGTGTTTGCTCTTCTTTCACAAGTTAACATTGTCATCTGTATTAAAAAAAATCTTTTTCCTTTGCAGGTCGTTCAAGGGGAGGCAGAGGTGGCGGGTATAGAGACGACCACCGGGACAGGTATTCCTCTGGTGGCAGGCGTGATTATGGCAGTTTTAGGGACAGGGATAATGGTAGAGGTTTTGACAATGGACCAAAGAAAGTCTTTGGCACAAATTCTCAGAATGGAGGCTATGGGGGCAGCGGCAGCAACAATACCTTCAATGGAGGCAACTACAACAGTAATGGACAGTCCAACTTTGGTAATAACCAGACAGGATCATTTGGAGGAGGCCAGAACAACTTCCAGGCCCAGCAGTTTGGGCCTGCAAAGAGTGGGGCGCAAAACGGTGCAGGCCACCCACCCTTCCCCTTCCCTCAGGGACAGGCTCCACAGCAGCACCCCCCACCCCTGGTGCCCTACCCCATGCCTCCTCAGTTCCCTCAGTAAACACGCACATTTAAGTAAAAAAAAAAAAGTAATTTATTGCTTTTTTGTCTTGTTTTAAGTT
>OMKZ01035522.1:7513-17653 GCA_900302535.1 Neoniphon sammara | reverse complement strand
CTCTGGCCAACAAGAGCAACCCTGAGGTCCTGATGGCGGTGGAGGTAGGACAGTGCATGTCTACAGTCACTGTGCAGGTCTAGAAAGTCTTGAAAAGTACAGGACACGTAGTCCGTAATTTCTCAGTCTAGAACGAACACTGCAGAAAAGCTTGGAAAAATGCTCAAGTCCCAGTACATGACATGATAACTGTTTTATGTAGTTGCTGACACTGTCACATCACATATTATGACATTACTTATTTTGAATAAGACTCTGCTCTTTAACCAGAGAGTGAAAAGAGAATTAACTGCTTAGGGGATGAATAAAGTATATTAATCAAACAATAAATGAATATATGATGTAAGATTTAAAAAGAAACAAAACAAGACTAAAATGGGGGAAAGTCTATGAAACGCTTTTCAAGAAGTAATTTAAAAGGTCACATTGAATTAGTTGGCCTGTGTTCCTCAGGTGGGACGTCCTATAGACTCTGACAGCAAAATAATAACTACTTGTAGTCTTGGATGTAATCAGTAAAATCTTAAAATCAGTACTACATCTAACTGGTCACTAATGTGGATTAAAGACTCTTGTTCAACCCTAGTCCATGATGCTGGGCTTGGGGATATATTGTGTAATATCCTTATTTAATTGAGACTTAAAGTCTATGTTGGTTTTGTCTTTTATCAGGGAGATGAACCAGCAGTAAAGAGGAATGAGGAGCGCTTGGCTGCCCTCAAAGGGTTGAGCAGCTCCGTTGTGCCTCTGAAGCTGCGGCGAACCCAGCCCACCAAACCCACCACTGTCCTGTCCCTGTGTGAGTGGGCAGATGAAGAGGTAGGATAGTATTGGCTCTTTAGTTAATTGTTAGTCAGGTAGTATAGATAGATCCTTGTAGTTTAACTGATTTGTATCAACTTTAGGGCTCAGTGAGGCGTGGCGAGGAGCTGAAACTTAAGTCCATCTCTGATAATAAGAACTGGGAGGTCCAGACCAGCAGCGGGAAGACCAAGACCCTTCCTGGGGCTTGTTTCATGATCCCACCACCTGACACTGAGGCCCTGGAGAGAGTGGATAGGTGAATTATTTATTTTGTGATGATTTTCTTTATATATGAAGCCTAACCCCAGACAGGCGATTCATATGTGATGAATTATTGTCTTTGTGTGTTTAGTCTGGACAGAGATCTGACAGACCTGAAGAGACGTCGGTCTGCCCTGATGGCCTCCTTGAAAGGCAGTAATGTGGAAGTAGTTCGCCCGCAGAGAGCAGGTGAGAGGTCTTTTTTTACAAGACATGAATATTTTTGTTTTTCTCTTCGATTAAGACCATAAAAATCATTGTTTGAATATATGTGGTCTTATCTGACTTCAGTGTACAATTATTGCCTTTGCACCTTCTCAGCTGCAGTGGCCAGTGCTCCAGAGGACCCTAAAGCTGCAGTGCTAGCCAGCCAACTAGACAAAATCAGGAGAGACCTGGACCAGAGTGAAAAAGAGATCCTGGGCCGATTGAGGGCCCCGCTGGACCACCGTAACCCTACACAAGACCTTTCCAACAGACAGAGAGAGCATGAGGTGATTAAGATCATGATTGTAACAATGTGACTTTAGGTTACCTTTTCATCAACTAATTCATGCTCTAAATGTTTAGCGTGTTCAATAATGGCTAACCTGTTGCGATCACTAACAATATGGTGCCTTCCAGAAAACTGTTCTGGCTGTGAGGAAGCTGGAGGCTGACAAATCTGCTGTCCAGAGAGAGATGGAGCCCATTCTGGCCAATAAACCCCTGGGGCCCACCGCCTCCACCCTGCCCATAAAGCTCAGTGCTGCTAACAATAAGTTTGATGACATCAACTCCCTTGCTGAGCTTTATAATAAGAAGTAAGATGATGAGCATTGATTTGTAGTGTGGTTTATTATTATTTTGGTTCATGACAGTTCTTGAAATATTTGAAAAACATTACATATAATTTTTAATGCAGGCAGGTAAGGTAACATATCAAATCATTTTTCAAAATGATTTTGAATATTTGTCTTTGCCCTAACTTCCTGTCTCTCTCTTCTCTTTAAAAGGGCTACAGCCTCCATGTTCCTTGAAAAGCAGATCAAGAATGTGGACGGTATTGTCTCTGGATATGAGGAGCAGCTAGCCAAGGATGGTGCTATCCCTGACACACCTAAAGCCCTGCAGATACGCAGCCAGCAGCTACAGGTGTCGCATTATACCATGCATCTATTCAAATTTCAGTTAATAGATTGACAATTTTTACAATTTAAATAATAATAACTAATTTTGGGAGATAGTATAGAGATGTAACATCTTTGCTACAGTGTGAAGTGCTGTAGTTCTCCTGTCATGATTAGTTTTCCTTTTCTTTACCTCTTTACTCTGCTTTTAATTCAGGCTTTGCGTAAAGATGTTGCCTCAAAGAAAGATGAAATGCATAAACTGGGCAGAGACTTGGAGCTGACAGAGCAAGCGTGCAGCTCCCTGCAGAAATGTTTTCAGGAATACTGCCCTGATATCTACCACCAAGAGACTGAGGTGAAACGCCTGAAGAACCGTTACACTAATGCCAACAATCAACTGCAGGAGAGGTGAGAACTGTTTATTTTGGAAAGTTAATTATTTTCTATGTATTTATTGTAATCTGCTCATGTGTTTTTGTTTGTAACTTTTCTGTCTTCAAGTATTTGAACTGGATAAATGATGTAATGATGAGTACTAATCTATTGCTCCAGGTCTGTGCTTATTCAAGAAGCAATAAACAAAAACCAGGGATTCGAGAATGCTGTTCAGTCACTGAATTTCTTCTTGGTCAATCTGCCCAACAATAAGATCAAACCCACTGATGGTGTGGCAGAGATAACATCCAAGCAGAACTCTCAGAAGGTGACCGGAAGCATTTTTTACATAAACTTCTAACCTCAGCAAGTGTGTAATAAGAAACAAACCTAAGTCCGTTGATACTGGTTTGACTTATCTGTTGTTTTTTGCTGAATTATGTTCCTTGTTAGAGAGTGATGGAGGACATCAAGAGAAAATCAGATGAGTTAGACCGAGTCAAGGGTCTTTCCTGTGATTTGCAGAACGTCCTGAATGTGAGTTCAGACACCATGATAACCTTGAATTACCATCTCAGCTACAACTGAAATGCATGTATTCACTTCACTTGCAAGTATTCAAGCCTTTCTGAATCTTTCGATTTTCTGACTCGATTTTCGATGTTCTTTCAGGAGTATGAGGTTATGTCAAACAAGTATCGTGGCGCTCTGAATGATGAGGATGACGATAATGAATCAGTGCCCAAGAGACGTCACACCTCAACTATGGCTGATGCTGTGCAGAGAAAAGTATGGTGACAGCTATCTTAAAGAAACTTAAAGAACCAATGACAACAATTCTGTAGTTGTATTTTCATTTTATAACTCAGCTGTATTGATAATGTAGATTTTTAAGCTTGCATTGATGTTTCTGTCTGCCTCTATTGCAGGAAAGAGATCTTCTCAACCTTTTCTCAGAGGTTTCTGCAGAGAATGACCAGCTATCCAGTCAGTTGGGGATGGCTAAGAACATCATGGCCAAGGTATGATATTATGCAATAGAAATAATATCAGTTAAGAATAACTCTTATCTGTTGCTGTAGAATTCATTTCTGGTCATTTGCTTTTAGGTAATGTAAAAAATAGAAATGGATATGCTTCATCTTTCCTGTGTTTGTCTTCTGAATCATCTTTCCCTTCCATCCTTCTGAGCAGAATGAAGAAAAAGTTAGCCAAGTAGTGGTCAGTCAACAGCTGCAGCTGCAAAGCCAGAAAAGGACCTTGGAGGAGACTGAAAGGCTGAAGAAAGAACTAAATGATGAGATTGCCAGACGCACACATGCTCAAAATGACCTGGAGACATACAGGAAGAGGTTCTTGTCACTAAAAAATAGGAGAGGTGTGGAGAGGGTGGAGGAGAAGGAAGTGGTGCAGTACTACCGTGATCCCAAACTGGAGGTTGAAGTGCAGTCCTTGAACAATAAGAGCCAAGATGAGGTCGTGAAGAGGTCGGCAACATGTTCAGAGATAGAGATCATCAGTAAGAAGGTTATCAAACTGGAAACTCAGCTAACCAAAGTTGAACCTAAATTGGTGACCAAGGTACTGACTGAATATGAGAGAGACCCTCAGCTTGACAAAGAGGCTGCCAGGATTAGAGATGAGATGCACAGAATAAAGCAGGGGGTCCAAACAAGAGATACAGAGACGGTCCATGTGAAAACTGAGCTCACATTTCTGGCGCAGCAGGCACCAAAAATCAAGCAGAAAGTGGTTCAGAAGGAAGTAGTAAGGGTTGAAAAGGATCCAGAGATGCTGAAAGCTGTCCTCACATTCCAGAATGAAATTTCAGATGAAGAATCTCGATGCAAGTCCCTTAATGATGATATTTTTAGCACAAGGAGCCAAATAAACACATTAGAGAGGGTCATTCCCACCATCCATCCCAAGATTGTCACAAAGGTTGTGAAGAAAGTACAAGAAGATCCAGAAATGCTGGAAGAGTCAAAGAAACTGCGCTTCTCCTTGGAGGAAGAGAAAGATGAGAACGTTATCTTAAAGAAGGACCTGATGACCCTTCAGCTACGTTATGGTGAAGTTGAGAGGCTCAAGCCTAAAGTGGAGGTCAAGGAGATCATCAATGAGATTTACAGAGTTGACCCTGAGACAGATCTAGAGCTAGTACGGCTGAAGAAAGATCTGCAAGATTGCAGCCGACACCGTACAGACCTGGAGAAAGAAATCAACGTAGTGATGACAAATCTGAAAACCCTGCGTTCCCAGAAACCCAAAGTGGAGTACAAAGAGGTGACCCAGGAAGTCATCAAACAAGAGAAAAGCCCAGAAGTCATCAGGGAATTACAGAGGCTGAACAACCAGGTTTCCCGCCTGCAGGTTGAATATGACTCCATCCTAGAGTTGCTGAACCGCCTGCGCAAAGAGAGAGATGAGTGGAAAGCTGAAAAATCCAAGGTTGAGACAAAACTGGTAAACAAAGAGGTCATCAAATATGAGAATGACCCTCTGCTGGAGAAGGAGGCTGACAGACTTAGGAGAGATCTAAGAGAGGAGATTCAACAACGGCGCCTGGTGGAGGAATCTGTCTTTGACCTCCAAAACAAATACATTGTCCTCGAAAGGCAGAAGCCAGAAGAAAGGATTGTAAAACAGGAAGTGGTACGTGTTGAGAAGGACCCCAAGCAGTTGATGGAGCATGACAAGTTGAACAAGACCCTTGATGATGAAGTTAAAGCCCGTAGAAAACTGGAATTAGAGGTTAGACAGCTCAGAGCCCTGGTTCATGAAAAAGAGAATGCTTTGGCAGAGATGGATGATCGTCAGAAGAAGATCCAAGTGGAGACAGAGCTTAGGCACATCAAATCTCGTATCTTTGAACTGGAAAATGCCCCGCCACCCATTGAGGAGAAGATTGTCATTGAGGAGGTCCTCAAAGTGGAGAGGGACCCCAAGCTGGACAAACTAACTGATGAGTTTCGTGCTAACCTGGAGACTGAGAGTACCAATATCAGTCGCCTAGAAAGAGAAATCCGCAACCTCAGGATGAAGCTGGACATTTTGCAGAAAGAGAAGTCCCTTGAAAAGGTTGTTTACAGAGAGGTGGTTCGTGTGGAGAAAGACCCAGAGGTGGAGGCTGAGAGAGACCGTCTCAGAGAACTAGTGATGCAGGAGAGAAACCTCAGGCGGGACCAGGAAGATGACATTCAGAGCATCAACAGTAAAATTACTCGTCTGCACACGTCTAAGTCCGTCTCTTCTCAGGAGGAGACCACTCTCACTCTCAATCGGGATGGTCTGCAGAAAGAGAAGGAAGATCTTCTCAGAGAGCTCAAAACACTAGAGTCTGAACGACAGAACATTAACATAACTTTCCAGCAACAGTCTAAGTTGATGAGTGAGAAAAACCAGCTGACCCGGCAAAAGAGTCTCAAGATGGAGTCTGAGATGCAACGCTTGGAGAGAGACATCCTGAGTGAAAAAGACAAAATACACCAAAAGGAAATCTTTATCACTGAACTACAGAATAACATTAAGAAAGAGGATCACTCTGAAACTCACACCAGAGAGACAAACCTCTCCACTAAGATCACCATTCTGGATCCAGAGACTGGTAAAGACATGGCTCCCTATGATGCCTACTTACAGGGACTAATTGACCGCAAACAGTACATTCACCTGCAGGAGTTGGAGTGCGACTGGGAGGAAATCACTTCAATGGGTCCAGATGGGGAAACATCAATTCTGCAGGATCGCAAGAGTGGGAAGCAGTTCTCTATCAAGGATGCTCTGAACAGTGGTCGCTTGACCGAGTATGACTTAATGCGCTACAAGGAAGGGAAAATGCCCATCTCTGAATTTGCCCTTCTGGTTGCTGGAGAAACCAAAAAGCCCTACATTCCTCCAGTGACAACTCCAAGATCACCCATTAAAGCCACCCCACCCTCTCCGTTGAACTCCATGCCACCTCCACTAAGGTCCTCCTACCCAAACCTCAGTAGTCGAAATAGTGGCAGTTCAACCAACTTGACTCTTTCAGCAGGTGATGAGTTCTACCCCATCTCTGGTATTTTTGACACTACCACTGAAAGCCGCATGTCTGTGAGAAGCGCCCTGACCCGCAAACTCATCGATACTGACACAGCTCTAAAGCTTCTTGAGGCACAGGCAGCGACAGGTGGCATTGTTGACCTTAACAAAAAGGACAAACTGTCTGTTCACAAGGCAGCTGAGCATGGTCTCATTGACACTAGCCACATGTACAAGCTTCTGAATGCCCAGAAGGCCTTCACTGGAGTAGAGGATCCTGTGACCAAGGAGCGTCTCCCAGTGGGAAAGGCAGCAGAGAAAGGCTGGATTGCCCAAGATAGCGCCGTGAGGTACATGGAAGCACAGTATCTGACAGGAGGGCTGGTGGATCCTATGAAAGCAGGCCGCCTCAGCATCCAAGAAGCTCTAGCCACCAAGATGATTGACAGCACAACAGCTAAAGACCTGCAGGATGAGTCTTCTCACACAAAAGAGCTGGTGGACCCCATCACTAAAGAGAAGATATCATACAAGCAGGCAATGGATCGCTGTAAGAGGGATATAAGCACCGGGCTCTTGCTGCTGCCTGCAGCTTCCACTGATGCCAAAAATGCCCCATCATACTCAAACTATCGGTTCAGTTCCTCTCACAGCCAAGTCTAAATGTGCAGCTTAAGAAATAGCACATAATTTGTATATTTACACGACAACACTAAATGCATGTCAAGAAATAAAAAAATAGAAATTTGTTACTTTTATATGTCTGCTAAGTTTTGAAAACATCATTCCTCTTGTTTTTGGTGAAACTATACATGTGCATCTGTTCTTTTTCAATACTATTTCAGGAACTGGCAGGAATGCTGTAAACATTAGATGATAATGTTTGTACAGTAATGGTTTTTAGTGTTTGGTTTTTCAGTATTCTTGAGCTAAAGCCAATGAAAACGCCATTTGATAAGTGCTCATTAAACTGCACAAGCTTTACATTCATTTTTGTTTGTCTTTAATTATTGTTAGATATTGAATAAGTGGATAATGAACATGAAATTTGGGGGATTCACAATTTTTAACAGTCATTGGAAAAGCCAGTTGAACACAAAATTACATGTATGCAGTGATAAATTAATTCTTTATAGATGATAGTATCACACAAGGGTTTGAGCATCTGATGTCCAGTTTAGTTTATTCTGACCTCTGCACTTCTGTGTTATTATTTAAGAGAGTATTAATACAGGGGAAATACATTCACAATTCTCTTACAGCTACATTTCCCTGTTCACAGAAACAGCTTGCTCCCCTAGACAGTCAATCACATATAAATGATGCATAAGCATCAAGCATGTAAACAGGGTCAAGAGGTTCAGTTGTACTGTTGGACTAAAACTGTTGGACTGTTAAACTGAACAGGAGGTCTAATTAAAATAGTGCTTTGAATTTGCCTGGTGCATCATTTTGCCGGGTCCAGCATCTCAGAAATGGCTGCCCCTCTGGGATATTTGCACATTACAGTGTTTACAGTTTACAGAGAAGGCTACAGCAAACCAAAAACATCCTACAACTCGTCAGAAAATTTTTTCAGTCTAAGTTAGGGATTCCAGACTGCATCCCCCTGCACCGAATGTAATGTGCCTAAAATTGATACCAAATGAATCTTGAAGTTTACACTGTGATGCTGAGGTCAGGGATGTTGAACCTCACACCATACAATCAAAGTATCTTCATAATTCCACTGGGCCAAATGACACATTTTACAGACGTATCACAATTAGAAACCTATTTGAATTTGTATCAGATGTATTACTCCCATATCTCTTTCATGGACATACTTAAGATCACATGTATCTGGCTGGGCTTATGCTGCTGTTGCAATAATGCTGAGTCATAAGATTTTAACCCTTTTAGAAACTGCATCTAACAGCAACATGGCTGAACTCTAATATGCCATGCCTGTAAACCCTGATGACTCACATGTTTGGAAATGATGGATTAAGGATAGTGATTAGATATGACTCACACACAAACATGCAGTATATTAGGGGTGACAAGGACATACATGGTGTTCTGGGGGATCAGGCATGCATAGCCAGAATCCCTGTCTGATTGAAGACCTTGCCAGATAAAAAGGACCTATGCAAATTTATAGATTAAGGATGAAAATCTGTTTAGGAGTGACACCTGCTAGACTTCAGTGTAGTGTTGCAACATGCAACATTCTCAACAGGTATACTTAACTAGTTGATTACAACAGCAAATACAGTATGCTATAGTTTAAATCTAGCTTATCTACTACATAAATAAGTGACATGAGAGGACGTGGTAACTACCTGGTCTGTGGTATTGTGCATGGATTGGACAGTATTTCAGTCTATGGGGGCTTTGATTCCCTTGGGAACACAGAAAAATGAATAGCAAGTCTCACATTACATGTAAACAAAGCTCTGAAAATTCAGTTTTCCCGGCAAGGGGTGAAAGGTGAGAGTTGTTGGCAGTCTTAAGTGTCTGAAAGACTTCATTTCACCCCACAGTGGATGTTACAGTAAATGGTGTTGATGCGGGGAAAATGCATCCTCTCTGCTGGGATGTCTGTCTGGCAGATTGGCCCAGTTATTGGAAGGACTTTGTGGGATTACTGCACATGATCCTGTCTGGAAGCTGATGTGGCCCCCTTCTGTGTCTGAGAGGGGGTAAAAGGATGTCTCCTGATGGCTGCATCATCTAAGTAAATGTAGATGGCTAAAATGATATGATGATCATGTATCATATATCATATGTCATTTCATGTCATGCCGTGCCAAATCAAATCACATCACATCACATCACATCACTCGACAGCTCACCTTGCTGGTGCTTGAGTAATCTTCCCTCATGTTACTGTGTAAATGTGAGTCAGCCTGTATAACAGCGTTAGCTAAATGCCTAAATTGTTACTGTAATAGTAAATATCAGGAAATGACATTGACATTACACTGGGGTTGTTTGATTGCAGAGATGTTAGTAGACCAGATGTTACAGTATCATAGAGTGAAAATATTTGCAGCCATGCAATTTTGAAGAAATGTAATTTTTAAAATTGAGTCTTAACAGCAACTTACACACCCCTTTGGTTAAATTTAATTGTAGAAATCATATTCTGGGATGTTTTCATCACTACACTTTCTATCAACAGTGCAGTGACCTAAGTAGTGAAATCTCTGCCACAGAGTGCTTTACTATGATGACCATCGTCCTAATAAAAGACTGTTAAATAAAGCTTAATTTGACAGTGTCACAGTTCACAGAAACAGAGCCTGTAAAGACTGATGCAACAAATGGGTAATCTAACATGGGGTGCACCGGCACTGACAGCGGAAGTCAGTCGTAATTGTCAGCCCTTTATTGTTTTGCTGTGTGATTATATCCATAATAGCAGACCACAGTGCTGTTGTTTTAAATCCAGACAATTAACATTTGCCCGTTTGGCTCTTACTCACTCACTCCCTCTCTCTCTGAATGACAAAGAGAAAGCCTCCAATGCGTCTGCCCTGTAATCATTTCAATACCACATACACAGCACTTAAAGCAGGGG
>OMKZ01035519.1:22243-42864 GCA_900302535.1 Neoniphon sammara | reverse complement strand
GCTCTGGATTCTGCCTATTTGGGGACTGTCAGCGCCTCTGTTGCAGCTGCTGAATTTCTCACAGTAGCAATTTCAAGGACGCCAAAGTGAATTACACATAGGAGTATGGTCCGCATTAGGTAAAATCTCTCTGCCTAATCCACACAATCCCGTCCTCCTCAGCTAATTCCATATCTACAGCAATTCAAAAATGCACATAAACACACCCATGCAGGCACGAACACGTACACACACGTGCTTACGCATTCCCTTATCCTCTCATAAATACACACACTTGCGTCCGCTCTGCCTCTGTCTCTCTCTCTCTCCCTCCCAAAATATTTTGTGAGCATTGATCTCTGATTTGCATGAGTAATAATTAGGAGGCTTGGGGATTAAGGGCACTATGCTTGCCTGAAGAGGCGCACAGTGGGAGGTGTTATTTAAACGCCAAGTGCCGCTTAGATAATAAAGCAATGAATAACAATTGCTCCCCAATTCATTTGATTGACACTCAATCGAGGATATTATTTGAGCTGTTGAAGGTGCAGGACAAGACGCAGGACTTCAGAGGGTTGGATGGCGGTGAAGCAGGGTGTGTGATGTCTGCTTGGAGACTGATACCAGGACTAGGAGGAGAGTGTGTGTGTGTGTATGTGTGTGTGTGTGTGTGTGTGTGTGAACCAGCAGCCTGTCTGCATTTGCTCCATCCTTCACCCTGCTCTTATCCCACAAGGCCTCAGTGCCTGTCTCTTCCGCCGGTGTCTTATCAGGGGACAGCGCGTCAGGGACACACGTGCCATCGTTCTGACACTGACCGCGGGTCATTGAAATGCAAACAGAGAACACACTAAACCAAATGGGGTCGAAGAGCAGCAAATATTTGGCCAAGACCTTTTTTCACTGATGGAAGCAGCCTGTTTATGGTCGATGAAACAAGGTTAGAGCAGATGGCCGTTTGGAGCGCAGGGCATTCGTTTGAACTGTCCTCCAGTCGAGAACAGCCAATATCGCAGCCTGCAGTGAAATGACAGGATGTACGAGAGCTCGGACTGACCGAAGTCTTGAATATGAGGAAAGCCACTTTAACATCTGGAATATAATCGCCAGCTCTAAAATCAGTTCAGAGTAAAATCAGTGATCTTTAAAGTTTTCAAAATCCATCCAGTTACTTCATCCAGTTTGGCTGAGAGTAAAAACTGTGTGACTGGGGCAAATGGTCAGGCTTGTCCTAGTGCCTATTCGAGAGAACAGGCTGTTCAATGAAATGTCATCAAACTGTCAAACTCAGAGGCTCAATTAGGATCACCCTAACTACAGGGCAGTAGCTCCCTCTATCTACCAAAACCAAAAGAGGAACAAACCTCTCATTGAAGATCTGGTTGGTCCCGCCAGCTCTGTGACCGTTTTTTTTCAGCCACATCTAATGGATCTGGAGATCAGCAAATACTTTAGATATCACTCAGAGTCTAAGAATAACAGTCGCATCATCTGTGGCTAGTGATTTTTCATACTAACAAAAAGCTCAAAGTTCCTCTTCCTGACAAACAGTTTCAGTCTGAATATAAAATCGGATTTTTTCTATAACAAGAAAATGGTGCGCAATACTTTCACTTTTTCTTTTTCAAAACAATTTAGCTTGCTTGATGACTTTTAAGCAAACAAGTGGCACTACTTTGAAGATAGATGATATAATCTGCCTTCTTTTTAAAATAATTTTATTCAAGTATTGTAATTTCTTGAAACAATGTGATGTGTAACCAATAAAGGTAAATTATCAGACCGATTATCACCCACCTCCTGTCAGCATATACTTTCACTTGTTTCAAGAAAAAGGGGGTTTAAGACTCAATATGACAATAACTGGAAATCTTTGGAAAGTGTGGAAAGTCAAGGAAGTTTGGGCGCTTCTCCAGGGAAATGCAGCAATATGATTAAGCTGTTAAAAAGATGCATAGAGTATCTCAGCATATCTTTATTTATTCACAGCTGCAATCGACTGCAGCTTTAATCAATTGGTTGATGATCCTCCTGAACTCCACTTTGATTCCTAAATATCGGTGCCTCAGGGCTAATCATGACTGAGCTGCACGGTGCAGCATGTGGACGTCTACCCTCCACCTATCTGTTCTCATCCCACTGGATAAGTTTTTCTTTTTTTCAGGTATGGAAAATGATATTGAACTCAACCTGCCGTAATGTGTTCTTTGTCATCCCATCCCGCCTGGAGAGCTCTGTTGTGATCCGACCGCCTTGCTCCATGGGAAATGATGCTTTTGACATTTATAGCGGCGGCACATCCATCCCTGACGCACTTGTTGTTTGCTCTTTGTTTTATTGAGCGTGATGAGTCACTCTTTCCCCTCTACTGTCCAGTACAGCCGACTCTGTTACCACGGCAATATATCCTCCAGACAGTATCCGCACCCGGATTGATCAAATGCTTGATGTGACGTGGCAATGTGGTGCCTCAGGCAGCAAGGATGGTTTTTAATTTTTCATTTTGGGCATTTAGCTGACGCACTTAACCAGACTGACTTACAATGAATGAGCAGGTAAGAGATCGGTGACTTGACTCAGAGGAGACACGGCTGCTGCGGGGATCGAGGCTGATGTGACTTTTTGGTTATGTGACAGTCTCTCTAACTGGATGGTGCCAAAGTTTCCTGGAGCCCATCTTTCACACTCAGCCATGCAGTTTGCCACCATTACCTACAGAAACATCTTCACAAAGATCAGGAGAGTTCAGAGCAAATATAGTTTTATTGCAGAGTGAAAATAAAAGGTTTTAAAGGTGCACTATGCAGAATTAAGGGTTGATTGATGTATGGACTGTTTTGATTAACCTGCCAAAAAAAACATAAAATAAGGACATAATTTATCAGTGAGTCCAGCTGACAATGAGAACCACACAGATTCAGCCATGACATTTCCTGCCTATTGCACGTTTTTGGCAATTGAGTCTAAAGGGTCCTCACTTCCTTGCAATTTTACATCATGCATCTTTCCTTTTCAAAACACGAAATTGCAAAAATGTATACTTTTGCTGAAATAATTTGTTCAGAAAATCAATATCCCAGTGTAGTTCATTAATTGTAGTCACACTCTCTTTGCAGCAAATTTAATACAGAGTTTTCACTTGAGCCTTTGGGATTTTCAACCCAGATGTTTTCTCTGACCATCAGACTGAAGTCAGCAGAGCTTTCTAATTATATATAATACTCAGCTTCAGCCAAAATGTCACTTATGCTCCTTTCACACTAAACCTTCAGTCGCTTTGATTTAATTATGTCCAGGAATCCAGTGAAGTGCTCGTGCTGCTTTGGCTTGACTAAGCACGGCACATAGGTGCCACAGCATTTTTCTAATGCTCAATCATCTCTGACAAACAACCAATAATGTCATTTTGATCTCTCCTGCATTATAACCTTCAAGTAAAAGTGCAATCAATCCAGAAAAACATATTCCCTTCTAAATGCAATGAAATGTGAAATCTGTTAGGTCTACAGGTAAAGAGATTTGGTACAAAAATAGATATTTTTGAATCTCTTTGAAAAATCACCAAAACAAACCAAAGTTATCCGCCAGTCATTAAACTGTTTTGGTTGTGCCAGCGAAAATAAACCAAGCTCGCCAAAACGCAAACCATTTATGCCATCCAAAACAAAGCCGCCTATTTTTATTCTCCTGGCTGAAACGCAGCAGTCTGAACCGACAAAGAGAATCTGGCCTTTGTCTCGTTATCATCTGTAGCTTAATGAGGATACCACACACGAGCAGTATTTTAACAGGCTGTTTTAAGGCCTAATGAAGGGAGTGTTAGGTCAAACTGACCGGTAATGAGGCTGGCTGCTTAGGGACGCTGCCTTCGATCGGCCATTAATCAGCACATTCCTCTCCCTCACACTCTCTTTCTGTTTCTGCCTATCTCTTGCTCTCTCTCTCATTTACTCTCCTCTGTAATTACACAGCAAATTCTCCCCACAGGCAGCTGAGTGTGAATGTTACTCCCTCTCTTGCTCTCTCCCTCTCTCTCTCTTTCTCTTTGTCTCTCTCACACACATGCACACACATGCACACAGATTTAGACACTTTCCCTCTTCCTGTCAAGGTACATCAGGAAGAGGCCATTTCCTCCTCAGTCTCTAATGCTGCTGAGTGAGACGAGGGTGGGCGGAGGCTGAGTCGTTCAAACAGACACAGAGGGGAGAGGTAGCCATTAGTGGAGCATCTTGGGAATAACTGCGTCTCCACAAAGCAGAGGGTGTTGGTGTTTGAGTTTCCTTTTCACCGTAATCTCTCTGAGTGCTTTGAGTGCCCTGCCGATTGATAAGTGACATCTATTCCACAACCGAGGGTAGGCTAGCAACGCGTGCGTCCCGCTGCGCGAATCAAATGTTTTGAGCCTGTTGCCTGTGTGGTGAAGTCATTTCACAGGGCGCTTAATAAAAACAGAGCGACTGCTGTAAAGATTTTAGAACAAAAGCAGTTATATAATGTAGTGGTAATGTGTTTAAATAGACACGAGCAGAGCTTTGTAAACTCATAACACAGTTCTCAGTAGGACGGACTAAACCAATTAAAATAGTGGTGGTAGTCTATATCGGAGCAGCAGACAGACAGTTCAAGACAAACAAATACAGAAGCAACAGAAATGAACAGCAACCTCAAATGCATGTAACAGTGCTGCCAGCTGAAAACCTTGTATCTGCAAAATGTCTGCTTTTCAGGATCTTGGAAAAACAGGCTTTTTTTGTTTGTTTGTTTATTTGTTTATATACATTGTTGAATTTATCCAATAGGTTTTCAATAGATTTTATTAACCTCTGCTTTTAATTCTTGTTCCACAATTCTTGTGGAGATCCCAAGGTTTTCAAAGATACCAAATATGTCCTGTTGAATTACTGGGAAATGTGTATGAAATGATGCACAAAATATCTGCAACCAGCCAATACGCATTATGCATGTGGTATTGTTGCACAGTATGGAAAACATGTTTTGTTTTGGTTTTTTTGGAGCTACTTAAGGAGACATTTAAGGGAGAATCAGAGTTTAAGGGATTAAACCAATGGCTGCAGAATTGGCTCCTCCTAAAGACATCCATGTGAGATTTCAGCTGAAGTTCATACAGTATCATATCATATCATAGTATGATATCATATTGTATCATATCATATCATATTGCATTGCATTTTATCATCGTATCGTATCATATATGTTATTGTATTATAGTATCGTATCTTATATTGTATCGTAGTGTATCGTGTTCCATCGTATCATAGTATCGTAGTACCGTATTGTGTATCGTATTGCACTGTATATTTTTTCATATCATAGCATCATAGTATATAATACTGTATCATCATTATTGGAATTACAAAGTTTTCATCCTACAGCAGTAATATACTGAATGCAGCCAAACAGCTAGAAAGAGCAGAGGAAGAGCGAGGAGGAGAAAAACAGTCCAGAGCACTTCAAAGCAACAGCAGCTTCCAATTGATTCATCATCCACAATACTGAGGCTTTAAAGTTTGTGAGAAAACCAGCTCCTTCAGGAGTTATATACCTAAACTATACAATCAACTCATACACTTCTGCACTCTATAAAAGTGTCCTTTAAAATTCTTTCACACTCATGGCCTTATATAGATATGCAAGTACCAGTGAGTCATGGACAGAGGTGGCCAACCAGCCTTGCAATACAATTGATGTGGGACGGCTTTAGTTAGAAGCAAATCTCAGTAATCAGCGTTCAACTATATGCCGAAATATGAAGGATTTGTATTCATTATAAACACTGAAACCCAGTGCAGTATTGCACAGCGCAGCAAGTCACTATATGCATCATGAAGTGAAAATATTGCGATAATAGTATTGAAGAAAATCATAGACTGAACGTATTTCTGTCCCCCTAAAGCTTTATTGTTTTGTGAGCATGTAAGATCATCTTCCAATAATGTTAAGACTGTGCAATATCAAAAGCAAAGCAAGCTGCAGACGCTGTTTATTGAATGTAGATGCATAACAATAAATAATGGTATTGTCTGCATAAAACTTGCATGGAGTACATCACTTACATTTCAATGAAGAACAACAGTGTAGTTAGGGGGGAACCCCTGGAGTGCAAATCAGTCAAACATATTGAGCTCTTACAGAAAGGTAGCTGACCAACAATTTAATAGCCTGATCTGACAGACCTTCACTGCTCAGAGCGTATACATCACTGCCCCATAAACCTGTCAAGCCTGCCAGTTACACAGCCATTCAGCCACCGACACAGAATTAGCCCGGACATCAGATCAATATCCTCCTGTTCAATTACCCGCTGAATGATGTGAACATTTTGCCGCCGAAATGTATGGAGAAAACAATACAGTCATCATGGGAGTGTCACCTGACCTCTGTGTTGATGCCGCGCCGTTTCCCCTGTATTTTATCCGCCTGGGCTGCTTTTCTGCCTGTGATAAAATGGAAATGGGTGCTGGCAGTTTCTGAGGCTCCACTGAAGAGCCGACTCTAATTGCACATTGTTTCTGGCTCTGTAAAATGCTCCTTAGCTATTACCATAATTGATTCTTTTCTGTGTTTCCTGTGCAGCTACTGTACCAGAGCACTTGCTTGCCTGATCCACCAATCGAGATTAAGAACTTCCTACTGAAACGGCTTTATTAGCTGTAGACACTGGGCAAATAATAAATATTCAAATAATTCAATTATGAGCATTATTAGGACAATTCATCACTGCCAGTCAATACAAGTCATTCATTCACAATGTAGAGAATGTCACCAGCTGTCTTTTTACCTGTGCAACGCTGAGATAACAATGAGTTGCCATGAGGGCATCACTTACTCTGCCAATGACAGGAGAGTGACTCCGCCACATCAATTATTGGAAATTCTCCTCTCAATGACTCTCAATTATTCAGGCTATTTTCTGTTGTTATGAATTTTACTGTTTCCAATTTGCAGCAATATAAGCGGTGAAGAGCGTTTACTGAGGCTACAAATCATCCATAATGAGTCTGCCGTCTTTCCTCCTCAAAACGCATCTTAATCCAGCTTTAGTGGACTATTACAGAGTTGTAAAAGAGTAACCAATTAGGGCAATTTGTCCACAGTGGCACAGAATATAATTACATCTTCATTACTCATTTTTATTAATGCTTGGACCAGCAGTGAGCGTGGCCAGTGTTTACCAGGAGCCGTGACAGGTGTGACAGTTGGTATTGATTCATCTTCAGGGCTGACTGAATAGCCAATAGCCAATGGTGGAGCTTAGAAACACCCTCCAGACTGACTGCTGGGAAGCAGGTGGGCGTCAGCTGCCCTCATACATCACGGCCCTAACAGCCTCTTCTGCAGACAGTGGGGGGAAAAGGCTCGGGGCAAGAGCTGGAAAAAATGTCAATAGAAATGAGGATAAAAAGAAAAAGAGAGAGAAAGACAAGAGAGAGAGAGAGAGAGGGGGAACAGCAGGCCTGAAAAACACATCACACTGGAAAAAAAGGTGATGTAAGAATAAAAGCTGGCTGTAAGTAAAACAAAGGAGTCAGCTGCTGGAGTCGTCCATGAACAGCTGGTGCCAAAAACAGAGTTGTGGACAAAGTGGGTTCTGTTTGGACTGGAGCCGGGCCAAGCTGGGCCGGGTTAGCAGGGAGTGCCGCCAACATGAGAAGAGGCCTACGGGAAGATCATTATATAACCGAGAGGGGAAACCTCACAGGCACAGCAGAGATACTCTTGACTCCCTAATGATATGGCTTGGTTTAAAACCCTGTCAAAGGAGAAGCCAGAAAGACATTAAAAAGAAAGAAAGCTATAAAAAGAAATGGAAGAGGAGAAGTGGAGGGAGCAGAATGCAGCCTATTGTTCATCTATTAACCACTACTGCAGAAACCATATTGCTATACCTCTTCACAGCTCTCTCCTAACAGTTTCCATACTGATTCATAACATAAATGAATATCTACATTATTTAAATTCTGCGTCTTTTCACACCAAAGGCAAATCTCTGTCAGCTTTATGGCACCTCACAAATGGGACAAATTACTTCAGTTCAGACCAATTGTTTGAGCAGTTGAGCAGTGAAATTTTTGTTTTTCTTTATGTTTTACCTCTTAATATTCTGTGTGTCATACAGGAAGTGATCATCTTAGTTTTGTCAACTTGTCCTGACACTTGAAGTGGAACGGACACTTGCATCTGCTTTTTGATATGCTTTTCACCTTATTATGAATTCAAGGCAAACATGACTCACGCTCTTGAAACAACAGAAACTTACAGTAACAGCAGGGTCTTTCCAACAGAGAAGACCACAAGTCTTGCTTTTACCTATAATTGGGCAAGGTGACCAGATCCTCAGTAATTACAGTACACAAAGACATAACTTTACAGCATGTATTTTTACCGTGGTTCTCTGGTTATGCTATATGAGTATCAAGCTCTATTCTTTCCTTTTTTTATCAAATATTTGACAGGATGCCAGCCCTCTTAATGCACAACAGTTCAGCCAGAGTATACAAATAGCAAGAGTTTGACATCGTACAGAGGCAGCTCTCTTAAATGCTCTGTATGGATGCATTTAAAATGAAAACCTATCATATGTGGGATTAGCATTTTCTTAGTATGATGGCCAACCTTTTCTGTAAGCTCTTTAATTTGGTTTTGAAGCACTGAGCCTATTTAAAACCTATAGAATTAAATAGCAGTCATTGGCTGTTTTTCTGTGGTTTTTTCATATTGTAAAAGTTTAATTTTACAAAGTTTGATTTATGATTGATAAATGATGAGCACTGCACAGGGGAGTCTTGAGGTTAAGGCTCAAGATCAAGCTAAATGGTTTCATTGTTGATCCTGTTATGGTCAATAAGAAACTGGTACTCTTTTGCCAGCACAGTATTCTCTCAGTTACTGATCTCTTGGATGAACCTGACCCACAAGGGTTCTTGTGGCAGCAAAATACCATTTTTTTATCACCTGTTCTGATTTCTTGGTGTCTTGTTTGGACAAATTTTGCTTCATCTATCATGGCTGTTTCCCCAGACAGCTGCACCAGGCAGCTGCTGGTCTGCAGAAAGAGTCAAAACTCCCAACAGTCAGTGGCTTCATGCTACGCTCACCCACTGATGGGATGGCAGTGGGGCATCCACTGGACATGCCTAGACTTGTTCCTAATTGTACATCGGGTGCCTTCTGCTTAATCCTTTATCCTCTTTATCCCTCTGTCTCCCATCAGCGAACAGACACTTGTTTATGTAAAAGGTGATTACCTCTGCTGTAAGCAGATATCAGATCACCAAAGATGTCAAGTTCAACCGGAGGTAATGTCAAGTGCATTTCAGACGTCGGGCAAATCAATTTTTTAACCTCTTGCCAAATGAAAATCCATTGATAAATTATTAGCCATCATTTCCACACAAGCATGAAAAGCACAAATGAACCCTGACTGCTAAACAAGAACCTACATCACATGGAAATCACCGCCTTCATTGTTGGTTATGCTCCCTTTTATCTGTTTCTGTGGGTGACAAGCTGTTGGGGCGTGCAGCGAAGTGTTAACATGGTGAGCTCTGCTGACATGGAGTCTTGTTAGCAAGGGTTCATAATCCTGAGTCAGGCTGGAAGGGAATACTGCAGCATGGTCCCAAGTCTAACCTAATCAATTTAATCACCCAACATCAGTCCCATCCTAATTGGTTATGGATGGCTTGGTGATACGAGCTGCATTATAAATTTTGTTGTAGGGTGTGATGTTCATATTAAAAAGGAATTTTAAAAAATACTCAAGGGCTCAAGGGCTGCTACCGCTTTTTAATTAATATAATGTTGCCTTAGATCATTAATGTTAAACTGAGTGGATAGAATCAGAGTAATTTGCATGACTGAGGTATCCCTACAATGTGATTTAAATCTGCTCTGTGTAAAATAGTAAAGAGAAAATGATTTTCAAGCAAGTTTAAGTCTTGTCTTAACATGAATGCCTTCATCATAAAGTCGTGCATGTATTTTCTGATAAAATAGATGTGACAGAAGATAAAATGGACAACTTAACACAGAGTCAGTCAAACCCCAAATGTCTCTTTTGCCTCAAAATGGGGTTCTTGTTAGCATATTTAAAGATTTTGCTACCACTCTGTAATAGCAAGCCTCAATATTATGGTGACTAAAGCACATTCCCGAATACGTTTTTGTGAGGATGCTATAAAAGTCAGTAAGTCATGACAACAGCAGACATAAAACACTCTAATGGACACCAGACAGGCTCACTGTGTCTGAATTTGAATCAGTCTGTCTCATCTGGGGCCAATATGGGAATGAAGTTTTGAAGTTAACTGCAAATGTAAAAAGTATATGAAACTTTTAAGGCCACATAACTTTATTACGTCCTGCATTGGCTTGAATTCTAAATGAATAAATTTCATCTTTTGCAAACAAAACACCACACACAAACTTCCTACTAGAACTGAGGGGTGTCAGCAGTAACTGCACAGGCTGAAAATGTCAAAATAGATTTATTTGGATTGTTTTCACGGTGTTGTCAAGGGCTTTAATTCAATCTAAGGGAACAGTTACACTTGTCATTTTGATATGGTTTTGCGAGATGATCACATTTCAGTATGTCCTCATCTGGCCTGAAAATGGATGTTATGCATGTCCTGTGGGTGAATTTATTTAAATCTCCTACTTTTTAACACTTTCCCTCTGCATCTTTAACATTGCTTTTGCGCACACTGTGGCTAGATTGCATCCAAACTATATGCATTTCCTAGCCCAATGCAAACCTGACCACCTCTATATGTGATATTGATGAGGAAAAATCTAATTTTTGTGCACCCACACCTGTCACTGAATGCACCCTGATGTGATTAAATGATAAAAGTCACATTCAAACTGCAATTTTCTGCATCTGGACCCAGATTAGCATTACTTTCAAACTTCTTGCTAGAGCTACAGAACACCACAGCAAGCAAACTCCACTTCTGTGACAGCAAATTAAAGCTGAAAAATATAACAGCCAAGGTGTGTGACAAATGTACAAGGAGGAAAACAGGTATAAATTTAGCCTCAGTTGCAAGTGCCTGAAACAGAACAGAATAAAAGCCCTTACAAGTTGGTCTGAAATTCTTTCCCGGCTAAGCCAGACATAGCACTACTGAATCACAGCAGGAAGCTAAGCAAACTCTCTTGGATTATTTTCACAGAAAGCCCGGACTTCTCTTTGTTTGGTTTTAGCTACATGCTCCTCACTCGCGCTCAACACCTCCAGCGAGTTGGCAGATTGACCAGAAAAAGCGTCCGCCTTCACTCAGTAGACTCAGTCAGTTGTATTACAAGCCCTTCTTTGTTTTCTTTCAATCTAATGGCTTCTTTATAATTTCTTCCTCTATTCAAAGGGCATGCAGTACTTGACTGGCTGTAAATCTGTTTGGAGACTAATCTGCCACTACCTACCAGCTGCTCTCTTGGCACTGCCAGGGCCAACATTCCCGTTGCCATGGAGATAACCAGTCATTCCAGTTACACATAAGGCCTGGCGTGGTGCCGAGCAGGCAGTGTGTGGTGTGCTTGTGCGTGCCTGTCTGTGTTTGTGTGTGTGTGTGTGTGTGTGTGTGTGTGTGTGTGTGCGCACCCTCCATGTGCCTCCTGAATGTGTGCGTCTGTATTGTCAGAGAGAAGAAAGTCAAACCGTGTGGTCTGTCAACTGCCAAAGAAAGAAAAGGTCCTTGATTAACTGCCATTACCAGCTGTTTGTAAGTCAGAGCCAGTTCTTACAAGTGGTTAAGCAGCGTGCAGTAATTGTCTGTGTATGCATGTTGTGTGTGTGTGTGTCTGTGCACAGTGTATATAACAGAGTTGGTGAAAGTCGGTTAAACTTGGTCCCTCTTTGTCTAATTCAAAACACGCTGTTATATGCTCAGTTAGTAGTGCAGCCCTCGATCCTGCAGGGCTCATGAGGTCCAGGCAGGACAAAGGCTCACCCCTAAGATGAAGCTGCTTTATAGTCTTTGCTGACATAAATGACACCTGTGACATTTGTGCCGTGACTTAGATCACATGACTGAGCCCATTTCTTCAGCTATGGTTGCTGCTGTGATTCATGGAGGCAATTTAGGGAGGGGGGTTGTGTAATGGACCTGGAAAAGTCAGTTAAAATCTCTACTTTGAGAGACATGTTTTCCTCGATCAAACTCAATAGAGAGCTATTGAAGTGTCATGATCGGTAAACATGTTGTTACAACTGGATATCAGCCTTACAGATTACAGAGAGCGCTGGTATTGATTTTGGCTTCTTCAACTCTGCTGCTCCCACGGGTGGGTTTGTCATTGCTGCACGGCCGAGCTTTGCTCAAACCCACAGAACTTTATTTTAAATTCTAGTGGAGGTTTCAAAGATACCAAATATTTCCTGCTGAATTACAGGGGAATTTGTATAAAATGATGCACAAGCTATCTACATATTTTCTCTTTGACGTAATGGTGTTGCCATAAAACAATGGCATCTTGGGTTTGAATATTTCTCTTAATATAAGTGTGATGTAGCTTCAAGGAAACTGCAACAAGCAGATACAGATGTTTTTTTCTAACTTTGAATCCACTTAAAGGAGGAAAGGAGAGGAAGGGAAAATCAGAGTTCAAAGTTAATGAAAAAGTCATTAAATGGCATTTAAGAATTCCAAAAACATCCCTTTTTGTATAAAGCTAATGAAGAATTCAAATTTCTTCTTGTTTATGAGTAGCTGCATGAAAAAATGAAATGCTACATAAAAAATAACTGACTCTCAAACTGTTCTGACACCAGTTTGTAGCAGTTTGAAGCTGTTCTCAGTCATTCAGGCAACAACAAAAAGAGAAAGTGCAGTCCATTCTTGCATGAATGCCACCTGTAACATGTGCATGACGCCATGACTTTCTCCTAGTTCAACTCTATTTCCAGGTATGCATGAGGCCCTTCACTGAATCTTGCGACATAAGCAGGGAGGAAACTGCTGTGGTTTGGTAGCCTTGGAAACCAGGTGAGAGTATGTGCTCTGTGTGTTCTGGTGATGACATCATACATTCCATGACGGTGAAATGGCAACAGTGAAAGGCAGCAGTGAGGGGGCGGATTCAGAGACCTCAGTGTCATTTGTGCTTAGCATGTTGAATTGATCCTCTCCAAACCGCATAGAATGAAAAAGGGGAGTTAAATAAGGAGGATAAGGGTAAAAAAAACAAACAAACAAAAAAAAAACACTTCAAGTAGTTTTTTATTTTGATATAATAATGTTTTTCACTATTGTGCATACAACCCTGTTTGGGTTAATGAGGAGTCAACCATCGACATCAGCCAGATCAACATCAGCTGATTTTGTTCTGAAAACCCAGAACACATTTTAATATATTTTCTGAAGATGACCTGTGCAGATAATGTTATTAGGAATGAAAAGTTAAGGGCTATAATAACAAGGCTTGATTTGATCTGTGCACATTTTTGTGCCATGAATAAGTGACTCCTTTGGTCAAACTTGCACGGCATGGAAGCAAAAATGCAAAATACAAATCCAATAGCTCCTAATGTTAAAAATTGTTGAAAATTATGACTGTGAAGACAGAAAAATACCAAGGTCTACTTCACTGTATGACATGTTGACTAGGTTTTCAAAAAAAAAATTAATGCAGATAAATCCGTCTATGTTGGGAGAAAAGAGTCAGGAAATAAAAGCAGGAGTCAGATAAAGGACTGAACATTGTGACTTTACGTGCAGCAAAGTGATCATCAGTTTACATGAAAATGTACACATTTTGAAATGTTTGACCAAAGTGAAATACTGGTCTAAGAGAGCAAATATAACTGAAAGTACTCCTCCTTGTTAACCTTCTAGCCAGAACATGTTACATGGAATCAAGCTCCAAATCCATCATTGCCCCTTGTGTTTGATCCGGCCTGGTTTCTAATTATGGGAGGCCATTTCTCTGGTTAGTCTCCATGTGTCTCACCGGATAGCCAGAGGTGTTGGACCAGGATTGTGTGTGATTCCTACATGAATGGAGTGTGTTAAGATCTAATTATTCAGGCTTCTGTTGATCTGATTAAATCAGCAGACATATCATTACTGTTACTATACAGCGTGCATGAGCCCCTCATTATGTATTTCATCTATGTTAAGATGTAAGTGAGCTTCATACTGTTATCATATCAAATATATGCAGTATGATAAATTGCTGTGGGGCAGATTCACAACCATTTCCATTAAAAATCATTACCTTTTCCTCACTGTTACAATATTAGCCCTATATGGCAATAACGTTTCCCCTTGAATTGTTCAATATTTTAAATTAGAGCCAAAATTATAGAGGAAAACAAAATAAGATGAGTAATTTTCACTTTTGAACCCCCAGCCACTCCTCTATCACCAGTCTCAGCCTTGTTTATCAGCAAAAAGGAGATGATAGGAAGCAGACTCAAAAGAAACTAATTTCCACTTACCTGGCACTCAAACATAGATTTATAGTTTCCTGCACTGTAGATGTGATTACACTTAGACTGAAGGCGCCTCTTCTAGGCACCAAGAAGGCTATTACAGACACTGCCATTCAGGTCTAGATCTAACTCTCAGTAGGTATCACCAAAGATGAACCTCTTAAGCTGCTTTTCAGAAGGCTAACAAAACAGCAATATGTCCTATTATGAGCCGATGAATCTGCTGTCAATAGATCTACAGGAGGTTTCTGCGCTCTACACTCCTACTAGAGATTAGATGGGAAATTGGGAAATGGGAAAACGTATCTGTTGGAGGAAGACTTCACTATGCTTTTCTGTGGCGCACCCTATAAAGAAATGATGTCTTTTAACCACTGTGTCAGTATAGCAAATTAGAATACGCACAATAGGAACATCCCCCTTATTTCATATGGATCTGCAAGCGTGCAAAAGCCGCAAGTGGCCAAGACAGTAATGGAATGAATTTGTAATTAAATGAGCAAAGCATGAGCTCTGCCACAATCTTCTAAATTAATCCTTGCACCCCAATTTGCATGCATTCAAATGCACATGTAATCAGAGAGACGATTGAAAATGCACGGAAATGATTGCCAGTGACCATCCTTGCCAACTCCAGACCTTCCCTTTATTCTTTCTTTTTTTAATCCCCAGTTACTGGCTCCGGGCCATGGCGGGAATGTGTACAAGAGGACGGCCGCGTGCCCTCTCTCAGCTGCCTCCTAATCTTCCCCCCAGCCTGCCTTACACAGGCTTGCTCCGACCCCACGGCCCTGCCTGTGCGGTCCAGCCAATCTTTCCTCTGGTTCTCTCCTGCCCCCTAAAGCACAAAGCCAGCAGAAGCCAGGGGGGAAAAAAACACCCTGACAACTTCTTGGTATTGGTCAGTCCTGTTGGATTGCTGGGGTCCAATTTGCAGAAGCGTTTATACTGAATTAAGCAGGTGACCTAGAGGCAAATGTACTCATTGCCTATTTTACGTACAGCCTTTCAGCTTTAAAATAAAACGATCAGGGCAACGCTGGAAACTCTTTCAACTCTTTACATTCACACAGCCACCTGCAACCTGCTCAGCATTTCACATAACTATGAAAAATTACATTAACTATGCTATGATGCACATTGCATTACAGTAAACCGTTTTGACTGTAATCTTTTTCATTGTTAGATAAAGGACTCTGTACGCCACAAGATGATAGGAGAGGGAGAAATAGCGCTTGGCAATCAAATATTCCCATGTCGTTGGTTTACTGGCGTGCTTCTTTGAACCTTCTCAATTCACATGCATTCCTCTCCCAATAGGAGCTGTCACTTTGTGTGGACATTGTCCCTTGAGTGTGTGTGGCTATAGGGAGCGTCTAATGTCCACTCTGGGCCACTTGTCTATGTTGTGAATGGGAAGACAATGAGACCCCCAGTGGCTCCCTCTCTCCATGACCTGCCTGGGGTCTGATTTGCCTTGGCAAGGGGGACAGAGCCCCAAAACAAAGCTGAAGGAGTCTCCACTGAAGGGGTGCAGAGGTCAGCCCCAACGCCCCACTAACAGGCCCGTCCTCTAGTTTGGGCTTCCAAATGGGAAAAGGGACACAGAGGCGTAAAGACAATGGGATAAAAGGGACCTCTGAAACCATTAAATTCTGAGGAAGTGATGGCCGTGAATGATGACAGAGACTGAATAGAGACTCTTGAGGTGGGAGGTACGCTCTATTAATGACCATGGATGCTCCATTATGGCAACCCTGGGAGGTGGTGATGAGGTGGTACATTTTTTCCCATTAGGCCTCTCTTCCTCGAATGAGGGGACAATTCCAAATTGATGCAGGAATCCTGGTCAGTCCTCTATAGACCCCTGCTGTGAACCTCAGCACAGGGGGACAACGTGACACCACTTGGGCCCCTCAGATGTAGGACGAGTCAAATTACTGTTTGCGTAACGTCAAGCCTTTCATAGCTTCCCTAAAGGACACTTTGATTGATGGACTTTCTCTTTTTACGTGGGTGTACAAGAGGATGTGGTTTATCACACTGTCTGTGGCTCCAGTGTGAGTGAGGGGTGTTTCTTGATATAATGGATACACTTCAAATTGGTATCGGCGATTGTCACATTGTCTTCTTTTGCTTGTCTCCATGATGGATCTGCCTTTTTGATTTATAAGACAAAAGTGCCTAATTTGTCTTCTACAGTAACTTTTCAGTCTAATGAATTGAATGTCTTGTTTATTGTACCGTGCAGTTATGTCTTATGCTCTTCTTCTATATGTGACAGTAGTGTTTTATAGCAGATTTATTTGACTCTATTTAATTTAAGTCATTAAGATTTATGGCCACCATGTACTGCTAATTTATCCTTGGCATCGAGTGTATCTACTGTTCATTGGTTTGTTCAGCGATGTGTATTCATGCCAGAAAATTGCTAGCTGTTCAACATAGCCACATGTTTTAATAGATGCAGTATTGCTAGCTAATGTGTAAAACCAAGATCACTTGAGTCATGACATGCTGTGACTGTTTACCTGACTGCTACAGTAGCAGAGCACAATGGGGCTCTTTGCTGGATGTCTGAGCAAACTCTTCAGTGCATGAATTTTCATCATGCAGCAGATGAGTTCTTCAAATCCCCGATCTTCCGCTGTGAACTGAGAGCTCATTTCTTCCAGAAACACTTCACATCCCTCTTCTCCGCTACCTTTATCCTTCACTTGGACTTGATCTTGCTCCTGTGATGTATAAAAATAAAACTTTTCCTGCCTAGCTCTTTTTACTTTACCAGACTCTTGCCTTTTCTACATGACTAATCTGGAGAGTATTTTGTCACTGTCAGGTAAAAACCTCGTAACTCCAATTTTGGGAGATTTTAATATTTTCACTTCATTTTAAGAATCATCTGTTCTATGGGTAGAGAAAGTTGTACCGTTCTTGGGCCCACCAAGACCTTTCAAAATCCAGCTGATGACCTGACAAATGTATCATTGATAAGTCAAAGACAACACAACGCATAGTTTCTAAGAAGCTGACATTCTGGACATTTGGAGGTTTTCACCAACAGTACGGACTTGTTTCATCTGTGTGTTGCTGCCTTGCATTTTCTTTCCTAACTCATGGTTGCTTGTACTGTTGGTAATCTAAGAACTTAGGTTTATTCTATGGTTGCACATATTTTAAGTTGCTCAGGGTAAGAGCGACATAAGCGTAAGCGAAATGCCAAAATGGAAATGAAAATAATTCAGAATTGAAGACAGTTCAAAGGCGTCCTCAAGAGGAAACACTGTAGCTGGATCTTTATTTTCTTTTCATTTCTTAAATTTGATTACACATTGAATGCATACTGAAGACCTCTGAGAGTCTCATCCATCTTAGGCTACTAACACTTTAACAATAAAAGGAAAATAAATGCATCCATCAGTTCTGGGACCATTTACAAAGCAAACACGATTTGAGCTCCTTGATGAACAGTTGCAGAATGTTTGTGCACATCAATAGGCACAGTTTCTTAATCTTTGGGGGCTCTCCACTTCGAATCAATGGGCTTTTTTCCCTCTTTATTCCCTTATCTGAGTGACAAAGCAAATCTCCAGGCACAAGAGACCGTATTTTTGCTGCACAAAGGCTGTGTGTGTTATCTGTACATTCAGATGTTACTCCAGATTCAGCGTATAAAACAGAAGCATGTCTAGACTGTAATTACGAAGACCCAAATAGCCTGTTTCAAAGAAGGCAGCCACATGTTTCAGAATGCTTTAAAGCAATACTCCACAGCTGGCTGTGACTGCTTGAGTCCGCGCTGTCAAGAGGGCTCTGAAAAACCCCAGCATTTTTTTTTCGTGCAGAAAAATGCATCAGTCCAGCCAAAAATAGGCATTCCACGCTGTGAGGAATTGCTTGCGGGATGATATTCTATAGCAGTTCTCCAGAGCCGCACGTGGCTCAAATCTTGGTGGGCAAACTTTGACCAGAGATAAGGAATGCAGCCTACTGGCTATGTGCACAACAAAGTTAGAGCAAACTCTAGCATATGTGTAGGATGGGATCAACATAACATCCGCGCACAAATCTGCATGCATGTCAAAGCCGCACACACATACACAACCCCTCACACTTTTAAGAGAATGAAGTGCACTTAAGGCATCCCAAAGGTTAAGTTTAGGTTAAGGTTAAGTGTTTTACTCGTTGTTGCTTCTTCTGCACAGAAATATGCTGCGAGTAATGAGGTATGATGGCAAAACATTTCTAGATTTACAGTCTGTGTGTGTAATTTGTGGTAAAGAGTATGTGGTTGCGCCAATGCTTTTCTCTTCCAGCATGTGTTAAAAATGCGGCTGAGACAGAGGAAGGCGTGGTCCGCCCATTGGCATGAGGATTTATCTGATCAAAGTAAGTACACTAAACCCCTCGACAAGGGAGCGCTCAGTGTCTGCAGATGGAGACTCCTGCTGCTGACCGAGTTAAACAGACTGCTGTGGGAGCAACTGGAGGATCTACTGGACTGTTAACTAGCAATAAGCATGCTAATATGCTAATGTTAATATGCTAATCACCATTTCCCCAGTGGCGCAGGGATTTAGCCCAGCCAATGAGCAATTTAACACTGGTCATGTTTCACCTCTGGAGTAGGCCTGGGTGATACACATGGCTGATGTTAAGCCATATTGAATGACATAGAAAGTAAGGTGAACTGTTCAGATCAAAAAATACATGTTAGGGTCTTTCAAACCAATGTAGAGCTGTGTTTACCATATAGAGTGAAAAAGAACGATGTGTGATTTACACTTTTGGCCGACATACAGATTTTGATGCAGTTTTGAGGTTGATAAATTCATTTCCTGGGTAACCTCAAGTGGTATTTTTCGAGTCTTTAAGGCAAAACACACTACGCTAGCAGAAAGAGTAAACAGGCCAGAGAAAATCTGTTTTCGAAGGAGATGGTACAGTATTTGCATTATAGTCCAATTACAGCGCATGCTTCATGTTTAAGGGTCTTTGTTAATTAAACTGTGAATTTGCCTTTTGTGTCCAGTGCACTGTGGCATATATAATTTAATTTTGCATCCATAATAACCCCCAACCCCCCTCCCACGACTGGTGTCATGGCTCTGGTATGGATGAGCTAGACTGCTTTTGATTCAGCTGTAATTAACATGGACTGAGGAACAATTAGTTTGGTCTAATTTCCAGGAAGGCACTGGTCTTCTTGTCACCTTTGGACCAGAGGGCATGACACTATCTCAATCTATAGAGGGCCGTGTTGGGTGCGTGGACAGCGGGGTGGGGAGGTCAGCCGTACTGCATGTCTTTGTGAAGGACTTTGTGTCTGAAGTGATTTGACAGACGTGCACACTTTAAAATTACATGTTTTAAAGTGGAATTTTCAAGCAAGACTATGAATTACCATTTGAAATTCTGTCTGTAGAGTCGTCATCTGTGCATTGCTGTGCAAAATATTTTTAAAAAATGAGAGAAGAAATTTAAGAAAGAAGTGCTTAGGTTGGGAACATTTACCCAAACTTTCACCGTTTTTAAATAGACAGACACACTGAAAAAAAAACTTACTGAGATAATTATGAATCCTGAAGTTACAACATGAATTGCCTTTTTATCTGTGCATAGGTCAGGGCTGATCCTGCAATCATATGTGTTAAGCATATGCTGTTAACCTCAAGACTGTAGAGGTTAAACCCTTGATTAGAGGAACTGATGGTGGGTCTTTTTCTCTATTAGGCTAATGACTCATCTCAAAAAGTTTTTGAGTAATAAAATTGGTAATTTTGTTTCTAAGTTTCACAGTGTGTTAGAGCATGTTTGTTCAATGGCACACTGGATGTTGAACATGGTTTATTTCAGTTGCTTTTTGAAACAGCAATGTTTAGCAATTGAAGGCTTAATGAGATATCTAAAATGCTGGTGATTAGATTCCCAACATCTCACATGATCCCTGAGATGAATGTGTCCATGTTAAACTAAATGCCCACTGACACCCTTTTTGTCAGCAATATAAATGCCCTCACTAATAAAGGGAGCCCTTTATCTTCATTAAGGAAAGCTGACCTATTTGCGTTTCCATTGTTTTGCCCGCCTCATTAAGGTCTTCACATCAGCTCGTCTCCTCATAGTGTCTCAGGTCATAAATAAAGAGAAGGACTCCAAAATGCTATCTGAGTATTTTAGG
>OMKZ01035519.1:5138-22174 GCA_900302535.1 Neoniphon sammara | reverse complement strand
ATATACTATAAGTTGCTTCATATTTTTTGCAATCATTTTGTGAAAAAGTGTATCACATTTTTCAGGTGGATATGCCATTTCAGATTATTACATTACATTATATTACAGCACATAGTACACACAGTCATTAACTCTACTTTTACTTTATTTTATAGCAAAATATAGGTTTATACTTCCGAAACATGTTCCTAATTATCCTCTAATGGTAAGAAAAATGTTTATCAGTATTGTTTTATTAGAAGTAAACATATTTAAAATAATTTGAGCATACTATAATTCCATAATCATATTATCATGCAATGTGATGAAATTAGGTTCATACGGTATATGCCAACAGATACAGCCATAAACATGTTATTATAAACATTTGTCTCCAACCACTTGTAGTGATGTGCTCATTAGTGATTTAGTTTCATATCAAATCAGATCAAACAATGCATCTTCTTGAGAGATCCTTAAGAGAAATTGTCTTAGTTTTCAAAAATAAACAAAGCCAGAGTCATGTCAATTACTACTGATATCCTGATATCTGCTTAAAGATTTTTTTTCAGTCTATTGAACTCGTAAGTAAATATGTACATACACATGCCATCAGATGCTCGGTGTTTACGGTCAGAGCACACACACAAAGCAGGTCGTCTGGAAAGAAACGAGCATTGAACAGCAATCATGGCAATCAGCTTGCCTTGATTTTAAAACTCTTTACAATGAAACACTTTTAATTAAAAAAAAAAAAACGCCCAGGATGTTTTAGGACTTGAGAATTTGCAGGATGAAAAATACTTTTAAACGTCTAAAATGAAAAAAAAGAAAGAAAGAAAAAAGAAAAGGACATCATTTTTTATGAAAACTAGAAAAAGATGTCATCTCATTTTCACCAATTTATTTTTTGGCCATGACTGCTGACAGGTTTCGGTATCACATCTTCACCAGACCATCAGGTTTAATACTGAAATGCGTCACCAAAATGTGTCCGCAGTTGTGGCCTAAAAATAAATTGGTGGAAATGAGGTAAGGTCAATTTTTGCTTCTTTAATTCTGAATTTTGGTCATTTTGATTTTGAGAATTCAGCACTAAGCGACACTGTAGCCTCTTGCAAGGAGGCACAGCTGTATCTTCTCCTTTTAAATATTTTCAAGTAAATTTAAAACATTTCATAAATAAATAAAACTTACATTGACGCAGCAGATGTCTTTTTATCAGCTGTTATGACGTGGGTCAGTGGAGTACATAGTAAACATCGTAAAAATAGTAATCGTATACTGAAGAAGTCACTGCAAATGATTGGTTGCCATAGCAACCAGGTGAGTTTAACATCAACACCCACTATACTGTGCTGTTTATTCTAGGCCAGATTACAAGAGGTCTGCATTGTCCTCTTTCTATATTTAGGGCTGTTGTGGAAACACAGAGTTGCACCACACAGCACTTTACACATGGCTTACCAGGAAATCACAGCATGTAAGAATGAAATTCACAAGAAGGAATAACACGAGTTACATCATTGGAGGACCATTTTCTCGGATATTAGCTGTTTGCATTCTGACACAAAGCCAACATATCAGTCCGCAGAGAGTCTAACACAAAAATTGCACAACAAGAAAACACAGTTCAGGCTGTGAAATCCTCGTGTATGCTGTTCCGTAGAAAACAAAACCTGCAACACTGAAATTCAATCACATTGTGTGTCTCCTCCTTTGAAGCACAGTGTACTCTGAGAAAATGTGAAGATAGTACCACATCTGGACAGCAGCTACAACAGCAACTCATCTGTTTAGAAAGATCAGCACACGGGTTAAGTGTACCGGGACAGGAAAGACATTTTTTTGAAATTAAAGAGAATGAGGGATCCCACTTGCAGAGCCTTGATTTATGGGTAGTCAGCGGCTCTCATGGGCACTGGGCTGCTTGCCAGTGATGTAATAGGATGGATATGCACCTAGAGGTGCTGCAGGCCACAAGAAACCACAGCCAGCACAGCAACACAAACACAGACAGACAGTCATTACAGCGTATCAAGGCGGCTGAAATTATGAGGTGAACATAGGTCAGATTATTTGGAGAGCATTCCGATTGTAATTGTCTTGGGATGAAAGATTTATGAGCCAACAAAAAGAGGAGATAGGTGATTAGAAGCAGTGATTCAAAGCGCCAGAGAAAATTCCTCCCATCCATCCCAGCATAGTCATGGATGCTGCCTTTGCGTGTATAGGAATAGGGAGTTTGAACAGCGGGGCTTAGATCCTATGTTAGTTCTGAGAAGCAGCGAGTGTGTGTGGACTGACAGCTGATTGCCCTATGGTTTAATCTTGTTAGGGATTTTCAAAAGTGCTGTGTCCACTCAGATCTGGAGATAGAGCACCACACGGCCTTTGTGTGCAAAATTTCAACGCTCCCAAAAAGCGGACAAAGGGCCCCCCTGGTGATGTCATTCCCCTGTCAGCAAGCAGGCCCTCGCTGCAGGAGCGGGGCAGGACAGGACACACTGTGACCAGCACCCTGTTGGCCCCCTGGCTCCGGCGTCTCACCCTGACCATCTCTGAACCAGCGAACCCACGACGGCTTGAAGTTCACGGCTGAAAACGGACTTGGAGGGACATAAATCTAAACTGTTTTGAAACCCCAATAGCCCAAATCTGCCAATGGAGATTCAAAGCCCTACAAATGATGCATACAGGTCAAGTTTCTTATGTTGTGTGTCACTCCAGCAAACTTCTGATCGTGTCGAATTACCATCAGTGCAATGAAAGTGCAGCTGCCCATGTGGACATATTCCTTGAAGTCCTATATTTATCAGAGCAGTGTTGTCTGAGTTCCCATACAGCTCACTGCCCATACACATTACACATGGCCATGTGTTGTGTAATACATGAACTTGTTATTAGCCAATTGTGTGTGACCTGCTTGCCTAAGACACCAATCATATGCAGCATGTTACAGTAACCAAACAGCTCTCCATATTTGGGGTTTGGATCAATAGCCAATCATAATTAAATGCATCTGATTGGAAGTGTAATTGGTAACTCCCTAAACATATTTGGTTTAGTGTTTACTGGCATTTTAGGTCATAAACAAGTGCTTGTAAATATTATGAATGGGGTGATGGATGCTTTTAATGTATGTGAATCTAAGTTATGGAGATTTTAATTCACCCATCATTTTGTTGTGTTATTTTGCTCTCAAACACACATGATCTTCACTGTTTACTCTTCACTGACCTTTGACACGACTCAACCGAACGCTAAAATACGACACAAATCGAGTATTGGCCCCTTGGTATTTTAGTGACTTATTTAGGTTGCAATGTGAGTTGTGTGAGGAATTGTTGAGCCAGCTCCACATTCCACAAAAACAGCTTCATAAATCTCTGCTGTGTGTGTGAACGCAGACAGATGTGTCCTAACTTAGCAAGCTACACTGCACAGCAATCCCTGTTTCCAAGAATCTGTACGTACCTCACTTCTCCCCATTTTTAGAGAGCGAATCTGGAGACCCTCAGTTGGCTAGGGTTACAGTGCATATTACATACACACACACACAGAGTGATAAATATATGTGGATATGCTTGTGCCGCTTACAAGTAGACATATTAGACCTGGTTTCAGATATACTGTAGCATAGACAACTAAGCATGTAGGGTATTTATAGGCACTAGAGATGTATGTTCATCAGAACTACTAACATTTCTCGCCCATACGCTCCCATCAGCCAAACATATTCCTCCTCCTCACGTGTCAGCCCCTGTGGTGTCCCGTTTAAGTCTTTTCTGACTACTGTAAATCATTAGTGCGACCCCGTCGAGGGAGCTCTCCGACCCAGGCTGCCGCCACAGCATAAGCAAGGTCCCACTGAGCGGGAGACAGTTACACAGACAAAGACAAGCAGCCGCAGCCAGTGCTGTGAAAATATGGGTTTTGACGGATGAAAGACAAACATCCCTTGGGGCCACAGCGCTTGAGTTGTGAATGACCATGGCATGCTCAACAGGCGGCCTCTTCCTGGACAGATGACCCCGGCTCACAGACGCTCTAACTCATACCGTAGTGTGACCACCAGGCTGTGTCAGATGGCTTTACGTGGTAGCGTGCTCAAATGTAACTCATATTCAGCATTAATGATGTAAGTCTATAGGGAGCCGCAATAACGCTGTCATAATTTAGTCACAAGTGTTCACTGGGTCAACTAATTGGACTGTTGTTCCCTGCTGATATTTTAATTTTATCTGCATTGTTTGTGAACATACAGATATTCAGTAATTGCTCTTATATTTTAATACTAAAAAAAAAAAAAACTTTCAATCCACAGAGGTTTTCAAACTTTCTCATATTCTACAACACCAAATTGACTTTCATTCAGCCACACACCCTCATTTGAAGTGATTTTGCTCCAGGGATCCTGATATGATAAAATGCTTTGCTTTGTATGAGCATAGTTAAGATGTCATACATACACTGACAAATATATTCAAAGTGCTGAGATTTAAACATAATATTAAAATAACCATTCAAATCTTTGTGCATTTTCTAGTGAATTAAAGCTGCACAAAAAATCTGAATGGTTATTTTAATATTATTCCAAAACCGAGGGTCCATTATACTGAGGACATTTTACACTCAACTAACAAAAAATGTGCAATAAGCAGTAATTTATCAGTGTCAGGTCGATGAGAACCATTTAGACTCTGCCATCAAATTATGCGCTTAACCCACGTTGAGTGTAAACAGTCCTCACTTCAATTAACGCTCGGCAATTTTGCACAGTGCAAATTTAAATTATAGTGAAATTAAACTATTCCTCATTTTGCTGAGGACCCCCTGTGAGCCCTGAAGAACCCCTGGGGGTCCCCAGACCCCACTTTGAAAGTCACTGGTTTAGCACACAACTGCTGTAGGCTTTTAAAAATGGCACAATCATAACAGTATCCATTAACCCACAGAGTGAACAATCATTTCCCATTTAACTAACAAAAAATGGCCACATAATTTAAGGAAAATCATCATGGGTGAAAATAAACAACTAGCAAACAAAATAAATAAGTGTGAATACAACAACTCTCATCTTCTCAAATCAAACTCATGGATAACTGGGAAGTCTGGCCTGATGATGGTATTTCTGAACCTTCCTCCTATGGAAACGCTCTTGAAAAAAAATGAAGTCTGCCTGCAGCGGCGGTGTGACGTGGGCGAACAGACACTTCGACCACCTGTAATGGAGTGTTGGCGGACGACTTCACGGCAGCCCTCAGAGGAAGCCATGTGAAATCCATTGAAGGCAAACCACAGAAATGCTGGTTTGGCGTCAAACGAAAGCCGCTCACATCCTGAAACCAAGTAGTAAAAGAGGAGTGTGAAAGCTTCCCATTCTGATGATTACTGAGCTCACAGGGAGGAAGCATCTTCTCAGGTAACGTAACGTGGAGGCAGTGGGTCTGTGGTGGGCGGGAGCAGGAAGAACCAACGAAATGAAATAAATCTGGACGTGTGCGACATGCAATATTGTCTCTCCTAAAGCCATTTCATCATGTGGTCACAGAACTGTTTTTCCATAGGTCTTCCGATCCTTAAAAATGAAAGAGTTTTAATGAAAAACTAAGATCTATACAAGCATCTGGACTGAATGACGTAGCAGGTCAACTCAAGCCCTTTATTGACTGCAATGTGACGGATGTATTGAGACAACCATAATACAGGGACTTCTGTTTGCAATAAGCGCCACGACTTTCTCAATTATATAGGGACCAGTGGCTTTGAAGTGAAAGAACACCACCTCTTCAATGCATTCATGCAAAAAAAAAGAAAAGTTATTATAGTTTTCTACTGAAAGTTCATCATCCAGCAATTGAGTCAGAGCAATCTTAACCAGAACCCCTGCATTGCACTTTCAGACTCTACAAAGAGCCTCAATCCTATAAATGAGGACAAAGTGCACATTTTCCCATAAATACTTGAATTTGGCCAGTTAATGATGCCTGCACAAATGGCCCCCAACCAAAGTAAATAGCCTCGATTGCTGGTTAATTTATTGGAGACAAGCGCCATACTGAGATCAAACGAGTCGCACTCACATGTAGCACCTTCACTGCCATGAATTTGCTGACCCCGCAACCCTCTGCATATTTCTATAAGAGGCATGAGAGGCCGGAAAAGAGTAGCCCCGAGGCAAAAGGGGGTTAACTCACATGAGGTTTGGGTTTGTATGATGCTTGTATAGGCCAATAAATCAGCTAGTTAGGAAACGTGCTGTACTGCACAGTGGCTGAGAGTAGGGCAGCTAGGAAGGCAGGTATCATGAACTAGAGCTCGCTACATGAGAAAGAGAACACATACATGCACTAATGCATACGCACACACACACACTTACACATGCACATACAGGTGGCACAGCTACTGACAGACTAACAGATGCAGGGATGGCATAATTTGCACTTGGTAGACATGTTACATTCTGACAGTGCATTCCTGAAGCACGTCAACATGTATAGATAAAAATATCTATGCATGCATGTCCATGGAGACATATGCACACAGAGACATATGCACACACACACACACACACACACACACACACACACACACACACACACACTAAAATATTTTCCAAGCAAGTCCCAGATCTTTTAGTGGATCTATCCCTGACTCAAGGTGAGGCTTGAGTTTCATTACATGCCAAGTTTAATAGCCAGGTTAAGGGCTTGGAATTCCCACAACCTGAACACATGAGGAGGATTTAGTTTGGCTCTTTTGTTCCTGACATGAAACGGCACATTGTTAACCATGGCCTTAGGCAGAGCGGCCAGAGTGCATTACAACAGGTTGGGATCACGGGCTGCTATTTGCTCTGCCCTTTTGACAGGAAATATATTTGCATCAAAACTGCTGCACTTATTCAAATACGAACACCTCATGAGTCAGTGATTAATACACCTTGATCTCTTGTTTTTCCAATGCTCTGTTGGTCTAGCACCACAGTAGATGTTGGTATTTAACATAGTTGGAAAATTGAGAACCATTAGTTGCTGGTGTGCTGCAAATTATCCACCTGTATGAAGCTTTTGGACAGTAAAAATTCCTCTCTAGTGGATGCTGTGATGTGGACTTTAATCTAAGTTTGCCATATGTGGACAAGATGGAGAGGCAGCAGTTTAGCCTCAGAGATCAACAGACATATTCCTCCTTTGACCGCTGATGTACAGCGTTTCATAACACTCTTATGCTTTTACATCACAAAATTTATAACCATCCCTCTGACTGTGACTGCTGCCCCAGGCTTTCTTTTTTACAGTAAACAAGATTTTGCTCCTAGTCAACTTGCCTGGTTATATAAAGGCTGAAAAAATATTCTGCAGCATCCTAAGCCATTCCAATGTCTCAATAAAGACAAAATGCCAGGGGGGGTAGCTTCTCCTTAAAATAAATAAATAAATAAATAAACAGTAAAAGCTTTCTGTAGGCTGTATAGTCAGTATGTTTGTCTGTAGCAATTTAATGTGGGTGAATGTGTCAGGGCATCAGTCAGGAGGTCTCCACCCCGCTGGCTTTAGACCTCATTGTTCATGGCGGACCCCCCTTGGTGTCATTGAGACATGCTAGTCATCGCTATTGTCAAGTTTAATTAGGCTGTTGTGCTTATTAACTCTGATTATCAGAAAAACTCTGAGATGTCTACATGTTGCCGGTGGTACAGGCGTGATTTAAAAATGGCTTCAAGGTCTTCAGCGGAGCGTGTTGGCATCTTGCCCCACGATTGGCTGGACAATACAAACCGGAGCACACTTCCTAGAAATGTATGGCCTTTTCTTATCCTTATCAAAAAAAGAACAAATGAGTCACACATTTCCCAGTGTGCCACAAATACATTTCAGTTATCAGTCTAAATTAAGACACTCTACAATCAGGGCATTGCAAATGTCAGCGAGGGGGTTTTCATTCATGGAAAAAAAAAGTTCAAGAAAACCAGAAAAGTTAATAATCTTCTTATACTCACAGTTTGATTGGAGTGAATAACAGCAGTTGACATTATAACATTGGTGTGAGGAGAGGTTGAGTCAGACACCCTGTTGAGCCTGTAACAAGTGTTCAGCTATATTAGACCAATCACAGGAGCCATTTACCTCCTACTGCATGCTGGGATAATTAGGCGAGGTAGCACACCACCTCCTGCTGTTGCCGGCCTGCACTGTGGTGGTCCGAACACCCCATCATGTAACCAACTGCTTCGCTATTGGGACTGCAAGCTCGCAGTGAACCCCATGCAATGAAATCAAGGGCTAAAGATCAATCCGTGTCCATCAGTCTGTCAGACATGATATCTCAGACTCCACTGAGGGGTGATGCTTCTACACACTTCTTCACATTCATAAAATATGAATAAAATAGCTCCTTTTCATCATATAAAGCAATTTGACTCCTCATCTCATGCAAGTGTACATAATTTTAAACATTTATTTATGTAATTATTCATTTTTATTATTTTTGTTTTTTTTTGTCTACAAACGACTTAGTAGACCTTTAACTTACACCATAAGTCTGACTAACATGAAATTCAGCTAAACTTCCCACTTAAGTGGTGGCACTTTAAATAAAGGTTATCATTTTTAACTCAAGTGTCACTGGCTTGATTTTGACAAAAACTTATGACGCATATAAGATCGGTGCTCAAGTGTTTAAAAAAAAAAAAACACTGATTGGCCTAATGGGGATGCTGTAATTAAAGGTTAAAATTTCAAACTCTAAAAGGCCAAAACTGCTACACCATGGGTCCAATTTTCATAAACCTGGAGGTATGCACAGTGTTACTGATTGCCCCACAGGATGTCTGGCTTATCACAGTTATCAGAGAAAAATTGTGAATACATAAAAAAAAAAAAAAAAAAAATAGACCAATTTTTAGTAGTTGAAATTTCCTTTAAAAGAATAAGTAGCATTTAATTGTTACTTGAACTTACTTGACAATTTAGTGTTAAAGTCAATATTTTTACATCCAAAGTCTAGCAAACTTCACAGATCTACCTGAAAAGAAATTAACACAACCTTGGGATTTCTTTAAGGGGTCTACAATAAACTTAGCAGAGGTATGTCCACTGACCTATAACAAACTAGGGGTTATGCCTGTTTCTCTCCACAAAGCTAAACTCAGTTTTGCTGACCTTCACATTGCTCAGGTAAAACTCTCCTTGGCTTCACTCCATGGGTATTTACATACAACTTGCATGCCATTCGTAAGAACTGGCCATAACGCATTGTTTTCATTGGTGTGGACCGGATTGGAGCCCACTCATAGAGTTGTTGGGCACCAATTTACGAAGGTTTCTCTGGTATTTCTGCTTTATTGGACACTTCACATTAGGAATGATAGGAATGGCCGAAGAGAGCGAATGACTGACACATGACAGCAGGTTCAGAGGCACTCAGGCAGATATAAAAAAGTCATGAGGTTGTCATCATGTTTGCACTTCTGGCACCCTTTTTGGACATATTTCTGCTTTATAAGACATCATACAGATAGTATTTAGAGAGTGGCAAGAAAAAAATCACAAACACACCCAACAGAGTCTTTCTGATGACATATCGTGCCTTCTGGAGGCCATAGTGCAGGTCACCAGATCTTAGGCAACAGTCAGTATGTTTACATGCACAGGAGAAACCAGATTGTGAGTAACCGGGTTATGGCAAGAAATCATGTAACACGTTTACATGTGTTATTATTTTGATTACAAATCCCCAGTATGCATGCACTGCCTACTAATCAGGTTTCCGTGTGTTTATTGTGTTTATCATGTCAGTTTACTTGTCTGCTCTCTTCTCCTGCGCATGGAAAAAGCTGTTCAGAAATGCAACCTAAGGGTTTACACGGTCCAGTGATCAGGTTTCTCCAGCAGAATCCCATCTTGAATCACTCAATTTCTCTTAATCCCTTACTCAGATTATGGAAACCAGTTTTTTCATTTACACAGAAATCTGATAACTGCCCACACATTGCAAATAACCTGATTACTAAAGTGCATGTAAATGCAGTAACTGATTGGAAACAGCTGATCACATTTCTAAATGCACAATTCAGCACCCAAGTTCTGTGACAAGGAGGAACTGATTGTTTCCCCACTGGCCGCTCTCATATGCGCACATCTATCTATCTATCTATCTATCTATCTATCTATATCTATATCTATATCTATATCTATATATAACCATTATTTGTGTGCAGACAATTTTGCCACTTGATGTACATGCTGGAATAAAACATGGAGCTACAAGATAGGCAACTGCAAAGCCTCTCTAAATTTCTGGAATTCTTTTTTTTCTTATTTTGTTCTTTCTTTCATTGTTTCTTTTTTATGTGTTTGTTCGTTTGTTTGTTTATACAGTTCATTCATTCATTCATTCATTTTTTGCTTGCCATGCACGGAGCTGAAAGATCAGGCTCAGCTACAGAGCAGCAGCCTCAGAGCTGGTGAGGGTTCACCGTGTTGCTTAAGGACACTTCAGCAGGTGCTTGGGTTCGAACCTCAAAGCTCCAGTTGAAGGCCGTTTCTCCGTACTCACTGTGGAACAAACATCCAACAAAGGTCATGAGCGCTGCATCCCGCCCAGCCAATGGACACTCCATCACCTCAAAGTCTGTTTTGACTTAGTGACCCAAGCCCAGCACCGGATCCTTGGAGTGACCTCAGTGGAACCTGTGGAATGGAGCGTTGGATGGCAGGTGAGGAGAAAGAGCAGGAGAGATATATGAATCCTGGAGTGGCGGTTGGACTCTATGCCACCCCCACTGGCATAAAGCCCAAAAGCCAGAAAGGAATGTGCAACCATAACATACCCTGCACAGGAGTGAAATCCGAAACGTGCTGCTTATAGACTGTAGTAGTCAAGAATCAATCTTTGCTGAAAAAGGCTGAGACGAGATGACGCTTCTAATAAGGAGTGATTTTTAATTTTTAATTTAAACATTATTTAACCATGAAAAAAATAATAAATTAACAGCAAACTCTAAAGACTGATTTCCTGGCAAGAAACAAAATGCTTCTTTTGTTGGAAACTGAGCAAAAGCAGAGAGAAAAATAAGAGGAAAATTGGGTTATAATAATAATAATAACAATAACAATGATGATAAGAAAATAAGGAGACAAGATAAGAAGGCTACTATCTTGCAGAAGGTTTTGTTTTAAGCAGCACGAGCATCAGGACAATAGAGATAAATTGTTAATCACAGACATTTTAATTATCTTCACTGCCCGATGAAAAGCTTTTATCTCCAAAATGTCACCTTCAAGGACAACCGTCTTGATCTCAGCTTGACGCATCATGCATTTTTGAGTTTACCCACACAACCCAAGAGGTTGGAATTTTTTTCTCAACCTCTCAGACGACCATATAATCCCTCAATTTAAGTTAGAACCCCAAAATCAAGAAACTCGTGTTATGAGATTCTCACATGACATCAGCGATATGTTATTGTGGCTGTCTAGACTTTCTGGCACTCCTCGTGTTGTGCTTTGTGCTACATATCCCACTTGGTTCTCCAAACGGGGCAAAAGAAACAGCAAGAATCTGTGAATACTAAATGTGATGTTAAAGTGAAACTGAATGTGTCTCTCAGCATGATGGGATTCAAGGAACCTAGCGAGTCTTTGATTTCTATGTGCTGCCCTGCGTAAGGCCCCTGTTGGCTGGCAGAGGGAGATTGACTGTGACATCAATGCAAACCACAAGGGTACTCTGCGCTGTCTAATGGAAATACTGTTTAGCGTGGAAGGAGTCAAGGTTAAAAGGCTTGTGCCACAGTAGGAACAGAGGAAGGGGGAGTGGCACTTGACAATAAGCCTCCTCAGTGTCTCTCAGACTAAAGAAACACAGACACCGGCTTTGACATTGCTGATCTGTCATTTGCTAAGTATTACCCCAGAGGTTCAAACCATGAGCGGAAAATGTCAAGTGGAATCTGGAGGACATAAACTGAATTTTAACACGTTAACCGCACCCTGCTCGCTATTGTCGAACAATCTGATGATATCATTTGATTATATGACACGATAGTAAGTAAAATGTAAAATGTAACTGCAAAAAAATAATTTAGTGTCATATTCAGTGTTAAAATGTTGTTTTTATGGGTATAAATATGCAGAAATAGGACAAAAAATAAAGCAGATCAACCTGCTAGTATCAAGAAAATGATGCTTGATTCAAGAAAATTCTGGAAATAAGTTGATTAGCACTGGAAACAAGCAGGATTATCTCATCCCAATGGCAGATTTTTTCACATTTTTCAGATTTTTATTTATTAAAAACAAGGTTTTAACACTGAATATGAGGTTTGTGGCTTGTTAAGATGAATTTTTTGCGGTGAATGTATTAAATATTGCATGTTTATCAGAGTCAGTATCAGTAATGCACAGCTCAGACTTAGACAATCACCCCCCTCCCCCATCCCACCAACACCAGCCCATTATAGAGCGATGCCCCGGAGAGGTATAGATATTGGATGAAAGTAGACTGAGACTTAAGGCCCATATCTTTCATGTTCCATACTTTACTCTGCACCCCCTTAGACTCATTGAGCAAATGATCATTAAATAAAAGACTGCAATAGGGCACAAGGTTCCCCAAATTGGGTGATGCTGGAAAAAAAATGCCGGCGGCGTGTTCACCGCCCATCAAAAGCACCTACCCTAAGTATCATCTGCCCTGCCCCAGACAGACACATCAAACGGCCAGAGTGGATGATTCCTGCCTCCCCTAAAGTCTTTTACTGTACTCTTTCCCCGTCTGCCTGACCGAGCTTCTGAAATGAAGCTGCCCATTGACCTGAGCAGGGTCATAAATCACAGTGATGGGATCCAGAGATGGATTCTCTGCGAGGTAACGGGGTCACAACTTGATATTTTTCTTTTATTTTTTTGCACAGTGTGAAAAGGGAGTTCTACTGTATCCTGTCAACATTTCTGACTGGAAAGAAAAAGTGCTCAACGGTAAGTCAACAAATTACAGGTTTTGGCAAGGGTTAACAGTGTGTCGTAGTCATAACTGTTTGATAACAGTGTTGAATTACCTTGAACTAGTAAACTAAATTACAGCCTATTCTTCGGGGGATGGCACTGAATGAGAGTGAAGGATAGTAAATACAGCTTTGAAGATCGCAATAATAAAACTGAATGATTTATTACCACCAGTTTGGAGCTTTATCATTCTGTAGGGTTTCAGCTGTTATTACGGGCTGTGTGTGTGCATGTGTGTGAGTGTGTGTTTGTATAGGGAAGAGAGTGGATAAGGATACTGTATGTGTGAATATTTGCGCATATGAATAAGTGTGATTTCATATGGCAGTGTGTGCATGAAGCCCATTAGTGCATAACGAGCAAATGAGAGCTCGATTCTCCAGTGAAACGGGGGTCATTAACCTTTTGCTTAGTCACTAAAGAGTCTCTGTACTAAAGAAACCACTAGTAAGTGCGTCATGCCCAGCAAACACTGGAATGACTGATATCCAAGCCAGTCAGATCAAATAAACGTCACATCAGAGCAGGACATCAACCCAAAAGTATTTCGACCTCCAAAGTCAGCCACCTTCCAAATTGAATCGTCTCAGCTCAGATGTCAAGCTGAATATATTGATTGAATACGGAATCTCAAAATTATAAGTGGCATCAAGGACACAAATGCCAGTGATGCACTTGTCCACGTGCTGCATGCAAGCGGTTGAAGTAATGGCTAGAGAGACTGTGCAAAATGTGTTGAAATGTGACACCTGCTCCAACAAAATGATTAATAGCACAAGATTCAAACCAATCATGCTGCTTTTTAAAGGACTGCAAGTAACTTAAATGACTTTATTTGGCTAAAAAGAAAATATTTTAAAGCATTGATTCTGTGTATTATACAGATATTGAATGTAAATACATACTGAAAGTAATTTTTAAAATTTATGTGTTTATTTATTCAAACTAAATATGCATATTTTTTATTAGTACTCTTTACAGATGAAGTTCACTTGAAATGTGTTGAAATGTGACACCTGCTCTAACAAAATGATTAATAGCACAAGATTCAAACCAATTACGTTGCTCTTTAAAGGACTGCAGGTAACTTGAGTCAAGATAAATAGAGAATATTTTTAAAGCATGGTTCCTCTATATTGTAGAGATGTTGAATGATTAACTTCAGGCAAGATTTAATTTTGTTCAAAATAAATATACTGTGTTTTTGATTCGTATTCATAACAGATGAAGTTCACTTGACAAGGATGCCACCTCAAATTTCCTTTGAGGTGTTTTTTTCAGCACTGGACTCCGACTGACTTTTATGGGTGTGGCTTATTGTGCAAAAGAAGTAAGAGTGAAATGAAAACTTATTAAAGAAGTGTATCCATGAACTCTCGGGTAACACGAGCACAAGGTCATTATTAATTATAATCCTCATTATTATTAATGAGGAAAGTGAGAATTTTAGCACAGCGGTGCCATCACAGCAAGTCAGTTTGATACTGGCAGCAACATCCACAGTTACCCAGGATGCACAGCAGTAGGTCAAATCCTGTGAAGAGGCCAGGTCTGAAATATGGCCATGCTCAGCCTAATGACCCACACCACAATTAACACTGTGCCGCTCAGCAGGTCAGTGTGGGGATACGGGGGTGTTTATTGGGCGTTGGCTGTGGTTCAGATGCCGTCATGCCCAGCTGATCATCTTCCAGACTGGAGCTGGAGGTAGTCCAGTCTAACACATGCAGTACGGTGCAGCTCAGCAACCACAGAAGAAGACTGACACACATAGCAGCACGCAGGGACCGATGAAATACCAGAGAGGGGAAGCAACAGCACAAAGTGTGACTGAAGTGCTATTTTCACCTTCACTTGATGCACACTACGAGATATCACTTTCCTGAGATTCCTGGAAAAAAGGTTTGGCTTATTTTGAAATCTGTAAGGAGAGGACTTGCTTATAATGTATAATACCTGAGAAATAAAAAAGATTCAGATATTGAGGTTAGTTGCACAGGCTGTTTGCTGATCCAGCGATCAGGGTAATTGTGCCAGTGTCAGTTTTCCCACATCCTTGTGTGTACACTTTGAGTTCCCTTGATGCTCACAGGATCACAGCAGGCAGCTGTTGGGTCCCAGCTGACTGGTGAACACTAAAGCAAGTAGAGATTACCCCGAAGCCTTATAAACCCCTGGTTATATAATCACACATTCTTTTTTTTTTTTTTTTTATCCTGCCACCTCAGCTTATATCCCGGACGAGATGTTTCTGAAAGTCAGTAGTGTAGAAAAACCGACCCATTTCCACAGAGAAGAGTAGTATCTTTTCCTCTTTGTAGGCCTATTGGAGGTCAACTGTGATCAGGGCTTAACGGCTGTGATGCCATTAAGAGAGTCTGGAACATGCTGCGAAGTCACGGAAGCCGCTCAGTTTTATATCCCTTTGTCCTTTATTGACTCTGAGCTCATGCTGTGTTTACTTGCATGCAAAGAAACAGTGGAAAGACATCGGATAGTTTTGGGACATCATGCTTAACTGCACTGTATGACCACAAGAGCGCACAAAACACCTGCAATCACCCACATCTGCCCCACCCCAAGATTTACTCAGCTCATAATCGTTATCCAATTATCCAATCAAGAGATGCATAAAAAACAGAGAGAAAAAAAAGCCTAAGATTCAAATTGCATGAAAATATGGCAGTAAATAACGAAAACTCAGATCAGTTTTTCCTCATGCACTGCCACTGAATGTGCCAGACCCCGTGAAGCAGGTGCACCTCATCGAAGCCAGATTTTAGACCGTCTGTCTCCTAGCAACAACACCAGTAGAGGAGAGCCCCACCAGTTAGACGGGCTAGTGCTGTTTACCAGATCCTCCTCTGGCTTTGTTTGGGTGTTTGGTAGGAAAAACTAGGCCACCAGTTCTGGTACACTGCACTGAACTGGTGGGGATCAGGCAGAGAGAGAGAGAGAGAGAGAGAGAACGAATGAATGTGCTGTGTTTTGCAGCAGGTGTGAAGTGTGAATGAGTGAGAGGCGGAGAGTGCCGAGCATTGTTTTTCCTAGTCACGGCCCGGTCATTGAGCCTCTGGGTTAATTTCATCCGTGCCAGATAGCCGGCAGGTTTGCCCCGGCTGATCTGATCTGTTAATGCACCTCGTTATGCAACCAAGGCACGCGCACGCTGTAAGATCATGACAATGTTTGTTTTGCACAGTTGCTGTTTTGATTTTTTTCCATGCTTTTTTTTCCACACTATTGCAGATTATATATTCAAAACAACATGTCCAGGAACATTTATTCATTGAATTTCATCAGTTTTGATGCAGTAGCAACACTGCAATACCAACCAGTTACTTATGAATCAAGTACAGATCTATGTCATTATCATTTTATCTCTATACATATGAGGGATTCAGGTTTTGAAGTGTCCAGTACTATTAAATTTCTGATGAAACAAAGCAAGTTTTCAACATATCTGTCCTGTTTGGGACAAAACATTTGTGCTGTGACATATTGCCTCAGTCCAGTAAAAACCTTGTACTTCCAAACTTTTCAGGAACAAAGAAGAACGGCCTTGTTTTCAGTTTTGAGTTTATTCACTGGGTTTTGAAAGGGGTTCATAAGACCAAGGATGGTAGAACTTCTATAGAGCAGCATCTAATCCCTAAATGGAAATTAGAAGATGAAAATTTCCAAGTTGGAGGTACATCAGTAATGTGTAAATGGCAAAACAAATACAGGCAAAATGTAAAGTATATGCATCTGCTGAAATTGACTTGTCAACCATATACAGTAATTACCATTATATTATAAAGGAATGCTCAGTATATAATTATCTAAAGCACATAAACTGCTTTAAATGCAGCAGTTCCTATGACACACAGACTACATACCATGAAATGTTACCCACTGTTATTGTGCTATTATCACAGAGGCTAGAGCTTGATAGTGAGTGCTGGTCTTCCTTTCTCATTGTGGGCCGTCCCAGCAGAGATTAGGGGCCTTGCGCTGTTGAATGGAGGCAAGAGGCAGTTCTTTTTTTTTCTTTTTTTTTTT